>JASDQU010241058.1:156328-171130 GCA_032191745.1 Picea mariana
TCAAGGATATATACCAAAGTGATATCCAATATTTATACTCTCTATTCAAACATGATGTGTTAAGTTATGTGTTCCATAAACTTTGTGGCATTAGTTGTGCCATTAAACACTAGTGGATCTTTAATCTCTACATGAATCCACTTAATGGAATTTGGTAGTGTGCATATTTGTGTCAAATAATTCTCATACTCCCTAAGCGTATGAGAATGCAAAAATGAAACTTATGCAACTTTATGCAACTATGTTGCAACTATATGCAACTATGTTGCAACTATATGCAACTATGCAACTATATGCAACTATATGCAAATATGCAACTTATCCAACTATATGCAACTTATGCAACTATATTGCAACAATTTCGTATGCAACTATATGCAAATATGCAACTATATGCAACAATGCAACTTATCATGTTTTTTAGTGACTGTATGCAACTTTATGCAACTATATGCAACTATGCAACTATAAGCAACTTATGCAACTATATACAACTATGAAACTATATGCAACTATATGAAAATATGCAACTTATCCAACTATATGCAACTATGCAACTAGATAGTATCATGTACCTTCATTTGAATAGGGTGAGTTACCTTTACTTGAATAGGTGTAAGTGTCTTTGTTTAAACAAGTGCTCCATTGTTGTGATCTATCATTCTTTCAAAGCGTTACAACTTTTTTCGTGGGAACAACTTTGATTTTTTTCATTCATATGATTGTGAGTAACATTCATTTTTTTGGTAAGGGAATGACTCAACCACAAGACTACAAGTTCCTCATCCAAAAAGCTACAAACATAGTTGTTGAAAGGGTGTGAATGCGTTTACCTCATGCTGTGATTATCCCTTCACATTAATAGGTTAAATTTGATATTCAAGGTAATTATTGTGACCCGTCTATATTAATATTGATTAATGGCTGTGAGTGCATTGAAGTGGATAAGTAAAGGGTTGGCCCACTCTCACAAGGATAGTGATAGATTTAAAAAAAACACATCTCCCATATTGTCCCCCTGGGAGTAACCTACCAAATTGTTTTTGACCTCTAGTTCAGAGCACCAATATCTCAATTAAAAACATTCATTCAAGAGAATGTATTTTATCTTCACCTTAATCCCAAGGTGCCTTGGCTTTCCCTTTTGGTCCACTAAGAAAGACCCCTAATAAGTCCCAAAACCCCCTCTCATAATCCCTTCTCACATAAGATACCCTTTGAAGGGTCAATCACACATGAAAATATTGAGTATGGGTCAATCATGAATCCCAACATCCAGCTTTTCATTTAGATATTTTTTTTTAAACTTAAAGGAAGCGTGGAAATATCAACGATAGTTTGTCGTAAGGCAATGAATTCTTTTCGACCAAGCGTGTAAATATCAACGAAATTTCGTCGAACTTTGTCACGATTTTGTGTCACACATATAACATCTGTGTCGTAAATTTTGTCTCTGTCAAACGTTTTTGTCACTATTGCGATGCTTTTTTCATCGCAACTTTCCACAGTTTTGTGTCACATGTATGGAAATAGTGTTGTAATTTGTTGGTAAGTTTTTTACTTTGCCAGGAAAATTCATCGCTATTGCCACATTTTATAAGGTAAACCTGGAGGGATAATTTCATAGTTGTTTCCATGAATAACTGGTTCGTGGATATAGTGACGAAAAAAGTTCCATGAAAAATAGTATTTTCTTTCGTGGAAAGTGTGACGGATATGTGTGGCAATAGCAACAAAAAACCGTGGCAAATTTGGTCACATGTAGTAGTGAAACCCTTACAATAAGTCCTAAACATGGGAAAACCCCATGGGCCGACATCCCCTAAAACCAGTTACAAAAACCCTAAAGGACCCTTTACTGGGTCCACATATCCCTAAAAATGGGTGAGATCTGTGATCTCAGCTTCGTCTGGGTGCTCCTTCTTCGACCAATGTGTCGAAGTCCAAAAGTGGGTGAAATTTGACCAAGGTTTCCTCAAAACTTGGTCGAGGGCCAACATGCCCCCAACGCTCACCTGTGACTCGTCCCAAGTCACTTAGGTCTGGACAATGCTGCTTAGAAGGCCTCGAGCTTAACGTGGGCTGCCTGGACTTGCTGCTTCTCTTGAGACTCTTTCTCAATGAGCTTCTGGATCATCTACTCCGTAATAGGCCCTTCCAGGAATTGTTCTACTGCTGCGACGACTTGATCTAGCTATGCGCCCTGTCCATAAATTTCTTCAAACATTGTTGTCCCTTGACCAAGTTTTGTGGATTCTTGGTCATTTTTGACCTATTTTGGGACTTCAAGAGGCTGTCAACAGTGGAGTGCAAGACGAAGCAGAGGTCGCGGGATCTCGGTCCATTTTAGGGATTTTTGGGTTTTGGGATTATGTAATGGGTATGGAAACGTCGGCCCATGGGTTTACCCATGCTTAGGTCCACTTTTTAAATGTATATATAGAAGGCTAGGTGATGTAATAGAGTGTGGTGTGAAGATGATGAAAAGTAGTGCTAAGTACTTTCTTTGTGCATACTGTGTGAGACTTGCAGAGCTACGTTCAAGTAATTGTAAGAAGGCTTAGTGCTGTACCCTAGCTCAAAGAAGGAGGATCTGGCAGAGCGTGCACAGATCTCCTGTCTTCTGCGGAGTAGGATTTTGATGCTATGTGCCTGTAAGAAGCTTGACCAAGATAATAAAGAAGAAGAGTTGGTGGACGTAGCCCCAGGGTGGGGGTGAACCACATACATGATGTGTTGTTATGCTCTGTATGATGTATTGATGTGTTTATGTCTTTACTTGTTAAGTGCTTTGATATAGATAGATAGATCTGTTATGATTTGTGCTAATGATGTATATGGATGTTAGATCTGACCTACGTGAATGTGTTTAAGTGCTTGAATATGATAGATCCGATCTATCTCTTTATGCTGAGTGCTTGGATGCGTTAGATCTGCATGAATGCTGCGATGCTCTGTTTTATTTGCGAAGTAGATAGTGGTTAAATATTGATGAACTGTCAGTGCTAAGTGCCCTGTTAAATATTACAATCACAGATCTGTGTCCCAACTAAGGTTGCAGACACTGGAGTCCTGCAACCACCCCTGCCTCTACCTTGGGTGAGACTTCATTTGCTTTGCATGTGTTGCCGAAAGGGACGGTAGTTAGGGTTTTGTCGGTGTGCTATTGTGGCGTTGAACCCTGGGTCTGCCCCTGTGCCAACAAATGGTTCTGTTGCCAGGACCTGAAACTATGATTGCTGGGAACTGAGGAAGAAGAAGTTTTGTGCAAAGATCTGATCTGAAACTGTGAAAGCTCCGTGTGTAGATCTGTTGCCCTAGTGCGCAACATTCTACTTGACCTGTGAAGCTCTGTGCCAAGAAAAGAGGTCAGATCTGAAGAAAAGAGGTAATATCTGCAAGCTCTGTACTCTGATAAAGGTAAGAATAGTGAAAATTTCTAGATCTGAAAGCTTTGTGCTCTGTAGAAGTAAGATAAGTGGAAATTTTTAGTTTCAATAGTATGAATCTAGGTATGTTTGATAGATTCTGTCCTAGCTTGAAAACTAGGGCACTACTATATGAAAGAAGGTTTGATATGAATAGATCGGATATGAATAATGAAAGATATGTTATCCCTATGCATAGAAAGAATGTTTGGACTAACAAGTGGATGCAGGATCCTAGAACGAATCTTTTGTAGGTTAGCTACTATGATCCTAGCGCGCAGTACAGGAAGAGCTGGGGATCATTTAATAGAAAGAGAGGATTAACCCTCTATTACAGTTGCAGAAGACCAGGACATCTTGCTAAGGAATGCCCTGGGAGAGGATCTAGTTGTATTTTTTGCAAAGCTATGAACCACGAAGTATTGGATTTCCCTAGAATGATTGCTAAGATTGAAGGAATGAACACAAGACAAGAAAACCCTAAGGCAGATCTAGAAACTAAGATTATGGAAGAACCCCAGAAAGAGTCAGAGAAGGTATTGCTACAGATGAAAGAAACCCTGAATGATCACCGACATGTCAGCTTATCAGAGATATTCAAAGAAAAATCATGCATAGAAGCAAGAATAGGAGACTTCGCCATTGACTGTGTTTTGAATGAGGAAACACAGGCGAATATCATGACAGAAAGAACTTGGGAACTTTAGGAAAACCTGCTATGACTCCTTCATTGGGAGGAATAGGGCTATTTAAAGGAATATTGATAAACCTATGTGGAAATCTCACCCAAATAGATATGAATGCCAAGGGAACTTCGATAGAAGAAGATTTTGAGATTATTAAATTTATTGAGAACAACGCCCTATTTACCATGTTACTAGGAAAACCTTGGATTGAAAGAGATTAGGCCAGAAGGAAGGAAGGAAGAAGAAGTCTTAGAATAAAAGAAGCAAGAGTTAAAGGATTTCATGACTAGAAGGATCGCACACTTGATTAAAGAAAAGGGGAACAGATCGAAGCTATTTGACGCCAGAGACCAGAATGTCGAAGTTGTAAGAACACTAGAAGACCCATAGAAGACTGAAGTACCTATTCTAGATAAAGAAGAAGTATCACCTTCGAACCTTAGAAGAGAATCTCAACAATGCAAAGTAACTATGCCAAAAGAAGACAAGAATTAGAATGGAAAAAGGAATACCGAGACGAAGCTCACTGGAAAGAAGGCTAGAAAACTAAGTAAGAAGACAAATAAGATCGACAAGTTACAAAAGGTTCTAGAGGGAACTTCGCTGAAGGACAATTTGCAAAATTGGAGCTTCGCCAGGATATCAGAACAATGTCACATGGCACTTCACCATGGCAAAGCAATATAGCCATTGGGAACCGTATAACCATTAGATTGACCCCCCGAATGGGTAGAAATGAATTTATGGTTCGCCACCAGACCGTTGGACCGCGCCGGAACGAATAGAACAGAGTTAATGAAGGATGCTCGCCCGTTGCAAGAGATCCATTGCCAAGTTATCTATTTATCCCATCGCACCATGCATCGAGAACACTTTTTCTAACCGTGAATCTAATCCCGCAGAATCGTTGATTTTACACAGTGATCATTGCCCTATTGCCCTCTATCCCATTGCAGTGTCTAAGTTACCCCTCGAACCCAAGATTTCCAACCCCGAGCATGTATGTCGGACGAGTTCACCATTGCAGAGAAAGTTGTCGAAGAAGTTCTCATCGACCTCATGACTGAAAGAGTAATGTCGATGTCTGCAGGCGTACAAGCTTCATCGACGAGAACAGTGAAAGCCTCTCCATCGACTGCTCGCGAAGCAGGACCATACCTAGAGAAAAGAAGACTGAATAAGTCCAAGACTTAAGAAACGCCTCAGGAAAGACTGCTTCAGTGTTACCTGACTGAGGGGGTGATGATGAAGTAGAAGACGAAAAAAAGATAGGCGAAGTAACACCACCCAGAGACGAGGTTGATCCCAAGAATAATAGGAAGGTTTCCCCCCCGAAACCTTATTCCCAGAAGAAATCAAAAGCCACCATGACCAAGATGTAGACTGTCCTCACCTCAGATGATTTTGACTTCATCATAGTAGCCCTGCACGATGCTTCCCTGGAAATAGCAGAGAAACAAGAAGCGAAGCAGGAAGAAATGTATGATAGAATTGAAGTCGAACTTCGAGGGGTACAATAATCCCTTCAGTCCAGTTGCACAGTCTCCACTGCACCCCTGCCATCAGGAGATTCAGAGTTGGGAGATGAGTCAACCCAACTCCGCCGACTCACTGATATAGTTGAAGCTCGCCTTCGACGAGCATAAGATGAAATAGAACAAGCCACCCAGGCCTTGAAGCAAGTGCAAGGCATACTTGTAGAACAATGCAGCACTGCAGAATAGGAAAAGATTGCTCTCCAAGTGAAATTCGACGAAGAAAAAGCACAAATGCAACAAGGACAAGAACAGTTGCTCGCGAAGCAACTCAAAGTGAAGGATGCAGTTAGCAGAGCACTTTTCTCTGTAACAGTTGTAAAAATAAAAATAAAGGACCGAGTCACGCATCAAGTAGAGAAGATCACAGAAGTTATCCAACAACTACAACAATGCATAGAAGACTTAGAGCTTCATAGAGTGCCCCAGACTCCACAGGATGTAAGGGACCAAAGAGAAGCAACTGCCCGAAGCACAGTTGAGAGACTAAAAGCCCTTGCCATGGAATGCAAGCAGCTGAGTGATCGTAGTGCCCTGACATATGAGCGACTCACCGAGAACCCATAATTTTAGGCACTGGAGTCACAACTCCATGAAACAAAGCAACACACAGAGACACTACAAGCATAGTTGAAGCCCCTATCCGTTGTGGAAAGAATGAAGCGATCTCAAGAGTAACGCACAACCCAACAACAAATCCACACTATACAAAGCATAGTTATGGAAGTAACTCAGAGGCTCCAACCTATACAAGATAAGGCTTATCAATTATTCACAGAGGTTGAAGGCAGAGGAGCAGAACTGGACCAGGTTGTCATTGCAGCTGAACAATGTCTAGAGGGACCTATTAATGACATAGTCATCCAAGAGTTCGTTGAACAAGAGGCCATGGCACAACAAAAAATCCAAGAAGCTCGAGTTAAGCTTAAGGCTTTTGAAGCAGAATTACCCATACCAGAGTGACTCGGGACGAGTCACAGGTGAGTGTTGGGGGCCTGTTGGCCCTTGACCAAGTTTGGTGGATTCTTGGTCATGTTTGACCTATTTTGGGACTTCGACAGGCTATCAAAGGCAGAGCACAAGATGAAGCAGAGATCGCAGGATATCGACCCCTTTTAGGGCTTTTAGGGCTTTTTGGGTTTTGGGATTATGTAATGGGTATGGGAACATCGGCCCATGGGTTTACTCATGCTTAGGCCCACTTTTGTAATGTATATATAGAAGGCTAGCCAATGTAATAGAGTGTGGTGTGAAGGTGATGAAAAATAGTGCTAAGTGCTAAGTACTGTCTTTGTGCATACTGTGTGAGACTTGCAGAGCTACGTGCAAGTAATTGTAAGAACGATTAGTGTTGTATCCTAGCTCGAAGAAAGGGGATCTGGCGGAGCGCGCGTAGATTTCCTATCTTCTACGGAGTAGGATTTTGATGCTATGTGCTTGTAAGAAGCTTGACCAAGATAATAAAGAAGAAGAGTTGGTGGACGTAGCCCCAGGGTGGGGGTGAACCACGTACATGCTGTGTTGTTATGCTCTGTGCGATGTATTGATGTGTTTATGCCTTTACTTGTTAAGTGCTTTGATATAGATAGATAGATCTGTTATGTTTTGTGCTAATGATGTATATGGATGTTAGATCTGACCTACGTGAATGTGTTTAAGTGCTTGAATCTGCTAGATCTGATCTATCTCTTTATGTTGAGTGCTTGGATGCGTTAGATTTGCATGAATGTTGTGATGCTCTGTTTTATCTGCGAAGTAGATAATGGTTAAATATTGATGAACTGTTGGTGCTAAGTGCTCTATTAAGTATTACAATCACAGATTTGTGTCCCAGCTAAGGTTGCAGACACTGGATTCCTACAACCACCCCTGCCTCTACCTCGGGTGAGACTTCATATGCTTCGCAGGTGTTGCCGAAAGGGTCGATCGTTAGGGTTTTGTTGGTGCACTATTGTAGCATTGAACCTTGGGTCTGCCCCTGTGCCAACAAACACCTTGTAGGCTTCATCTTGCACAAGTTGTATCTTTTGCGTTACTTCCATTACCTTACCCTAGAGGGCAGTGATTTGTTGTTGTACTGCACATTGCTCTTGGGATCTCTTCATTCTTTCTATTGTGGTGAGAAGCTTCATGTGCACCTGTACTGAAAATGCCTACTGCTGTGCCTCCTGTAACTGCGCTTCTAGATTCCTTAGCTCTGGATCATTGGCGAGGCTTTCATATGTCTGTGTGCTTCTATCACTCAATTGTTTTCATTTTGAGGTGAGGGCTCTTATCCTTACTACTGTGTTCTTAGTGGTCTCCTCCCTCTGGTCACGCACCTCTTGTGGGGTGCTCGGTACTATTTGGGCCTCCAATTCTGTTATCTCAGCCTGAAGCTGTTGGAGGGTCTCAGTGAGCTTCACTATTTGAGCTTCGACCGGTTCTTGCTCCTCCTGTGCCAAGCCTGACATAGAGTGACATGCTATTCTTACCACTTCTTTGACCATGGACCACTTTGCGAGAAACTTCTCTTTTTCTCTCTGTAGCTGGGATTTTTCCTCCTGAAACTTCGTCTGAAGCTCTGCTTTCTCGCTTTCCTAGGATGCCACATTGTTCTGCACTGCTTGTAATTGCACTAGGACTTCGTATTTTTCCCTTTTCAAGGATTTTGTAGCATTCTCCTTCTCTTCGTGAGCTCTCTGGAGCCGAGCTTGTGTTGCATCTGCCAACCTTCTCAACTAGGCCAGTTTGTCTCCTAATTCTACAGTTTGTGACGAGGGATTTGCAGACGACGCAATAAGTACTGCGTGGACCAAGTGGACAACTTGCTGCACTTCCTTCAGTTCTCTCTCAATTATTCTGTATATATCCTCATGCTTCTCTCCATATCTTTGCAACATGTGCTCAGAGGCATCCTCCATAGCTCTACAGACCAGACTGATGTCGTCCTCAGTGAGAGTGGCCTCCAACTGGGGCTTTTTAGCACGCGTCTTCTTCCTTGCTAAGGGTTTCTTTGGGGAAACCTTCCTCTTCTGCGGTGTTACTGTCTCTGTAGGGGGATCTTCAGGCGGTGTAGCTTCACCTCCTCCCTTCTCTTCTTCTCTTTCATCTCCTCCTCCCCATCCTTCTTCTTCGTCTTCTCCTCCTCCTGGCGAGTTAGTCCCGTTATCTTCAGAAGCGTTGTCCTCCTAATCGCTCTCTATATCCTGGACTTCCTCCTACTTTTTCTTCTTCTTCGTCCCAATGGACTGTCCGACATTCTCAACTCGTGTGACTATGGGGCTTCCGATGGTGTCAGTGTCGGATAATTCTACATCAGCGACAGGTGCAATAAACTCCTTGGGCCATTCTTTTGTAATCTGCTCCATGTCTTCATCTGTCATTTTGTAGTATGACTGCAATTCTTCCTCGTTCTCATCTTTTCACACAATGATGTAGATGAAATGAGGATCGACGTAGAAATTTGCGATTGGTCGGTACTGGTGGAGGGTGCATGGTGTCATGCATGGAAATGATTTGATGGAGACCTTCAACTGCTGATAGTATGCATGAAACACAACATTGGACTGCCACTGCTTCGTCATGTCGTTGGTGTACCACAGGGTGGAAAACTGAGCGGCCAACGACTCCGTAGGTTAGATCTCTGGGAATGTTCATGAATTTTCCAAGTGACAAATGTGATCAAAATGATCAGCCAACTGTAATTGAATTCATATCCCAAATCCCAGGCTTCGCGACAATCCTTCTCTAGCTCATTGACGAGGTATTTCGCCTAGTTCATCTGCATGCCCTCCATACATTTTCCTGCGAGGTCCACCACAAACCCGGTGACCTGTGTGGGGCAGTTCTTTCTCACGAGCTTTCCCGCTAGTAGTTGGCAAGCGAGGCGCACTGCATCATCCTGTATAGATCCTACCTTGTAACCTCGCTTCCCTTTCTCTACTTCTCCGTAAGCTTCCTTGATGCGTTGTGCCAAGGAATGGTCTTAGGATTTCCCTGGATAAAACTGCTGAGGGTCTGGACCCTTCACACTTAAGCCTGTGATCTAGTGGATCAACGTCGGATCCACAGTAATCCTTCTGTCGAGCCATAGGTATCAACCATGATATAACAACAAGAGGATTTTAATGCAAGCGTTAACCTCTTGGTGAAGGCCAAAATGCGGGATCTTCATCACGTTCATCATGGTGTACTGCGCCAACCCTTTAATCCATGGTTGTGAGATGAGGCGAGGCTTCTTCCTAGTTGTTTTTGTGGGATAGCGGTGTGGCGCCAACATGGCGTAGTTCTTCTGGTCTCCTAAATTGAAGTCAATATTCTTTAGTAGCGGGATCTATCCTGACTGACTCCTGACTATGCGTATTCCTTTCGAAATGTACACAGTGAACATGACATACTCAAAATTTTGGGGATGATGTCACGTTTAACAATGCTAGACAAGGTGGGATATAATCAGGTAGGATCAATGGGATCTGCTTCGCATTAGCTAGATCACCGCGATGCTTACTTCACTGCTCAGTTACAGGGTTAACATGGTCGGAACAATGTCCAGTCGAAGGGGAAGCCTGTAGTCCCCTAGTCGACAATGCCTGAACACCTTCAGATATTGGTATTTTAGCCATTACCTTCTTAAGGACTTCCTCGACAAACTTCTCCAATTCACTAGGTTCACCCGACATTCTAGATTTTAAAAGGACAGGTTGAGGTAGACAAACGGACAGGAGGGGTAGACAAACGAACAGGAGGGGTAGACAAATGGACATGCGGGGTCTAGTTTCAGATAGCACAATTCAACACTTGGATACTTATCTACTTAGTTCAGTTAATCACGAGTAGCAAAAAGTGGTCCCAGTGCAATGACCAACGAGTTAAATAAGCGGGGCACCATAACGGATCTTCTAATCGACCAGGAAATGCTTCCATCAATGTAAATCTGTCTGTTATGGCATGGTCTCAACATCCAAAAGTGGTCCATCAACCCATAAATGTTTTTTCTATCCATTCTAGAGAAATATTATAACGGTTAAGGTGCCTCCAAATGTCATATAACTTCGCCAGGGCGAAGTCCCATTCTGCATGGTCCTGATGTTCCAGCGACGTTCAAATTTTGTGAACCTGCCTAATGTGAGGTTCCAATTTGTGAAGTCTTCCATCTGGTCTCTATGGCTTCCTGTAGATTTTCCAACTAAGCTTTATTTTTATTGAGATTCCTTTCCTTTTTTCTTGTGATCTAAGTCTCTCTAACTATTTTTGGAATCATCTTTCCATTTTTATTCTTATCTTCCCCTAGCATAGTGGCTTCGCACTGTTGAGGTGCCCTCAAAGGGTTTGAAGTTAATATCCCTTTTATTAAAACTTCATGAGTGGACATACTTATTTCTTGAATAGATATGTCCTTCCATCCTTCTTGCATTCTTTCAACCTTGATGGCTGATTCTCTTTCCTTCTGTCCCTCTTGCGCTGTTACTTTGTTCTATTGCTTTGACTTATCCTCTCGTTCTTCTATTAGTCGGTCTATTTTTCTAGCTATGAAATCCCTTAGTTCTTGATTTTTCTTTTCTATAGCTTCTTCCTCTGCTTTCCTTTGGAACTGATCCTTCTGAATCCAAGTCTTACCTAACAAAAGTGGGAAAGGGGCGATGTCCCCAACAAACCGAATGACTTCAAACTCTTCTTCATTCGATGTTCCATGAACAATAATAGGTACATTAATAACTCTTCCACATAATATTATCATATTTCCCTTAAACAAGCCTATCCTTCCCAATGAAGGTACCACATGCCACATGTTGTGCCCACAACAAATCTTGGAACCTATCCTTTTGTGCGGGAAATGAGGTCACATGGTGACCCATATGTCCACGGCTTGGCGGTTAGGGGCTAGGTGCATCCTAACCGTCCTACAGTTTGTACCATTTTGTGGTTGCGCCCGATGATAAGTTTTAGCACGATATTGAGAGCATGAGCTAGGTTGGACACACAGAGGTGCGTTTTGGCGAACCAGAGACAACAAGTTTGAAGGGGAAACTTCCAGGAAGCCTAACTTCTTCATTTTTTTGGCCAAATGAGGTGCCAAAAAATCCCAGCTAGGGGTTTTTGGACATTTTGAATCCATTGGCATAGTTCTCAAGGGAATTTGAAGAATTCTTTTGCAGGTTTTTCACCATTGAAGTTTCAGGAAGCTCCAGGGAGCTTGAAGCCCTCATTGATGGAGGTCATGCTCAGATGAGCCCAAGCCTATTTTTTGTGATTGAATAGTCATTTTTGGCTAATTGTTATGCTCTAAACACATTGGGATAGGTTTCAGATCCATTTGAGGACTTTTATAGGTGTTTTTCCCACAAGGAATCTCAGGGAAGCTCAAGGCCACATGTAGAAGAGGTCATGCCCGGATGAACCATGATCCGCTTTCAGAGTTCTATTAGCCATTTTTGGGGGTTTTTATGTATTCTGAACCCAATGGTACAGTCAGTATTTCCATTGGAGTTGAGCAGCAGCTTGTAAAATAATCTTTGACAAACTAATCCGAAAGAGCCAAGTCCATTGATGGAGGCTCAAGGAGATGTAGCCCAGTTGGGGGTGAACTCCTTTATCATTTTGTTATCGTTGTGAGTTTGATGGTTTATTTGCTGCAAGTTATTTTTGTTGTTGTATTTATGAAAACAACATATTTAATCTTACAAAGACCTCACACATAAACATTTAAAAGAAGATGCATAAAATTGGCACATAATTTATCTTTCATAACTAAGACATTGAGCAAGGTCCTGAAAGGTTTATTTTAATGAAGTAGAGGGTGCTTGCATAGCATAACAAGTCAGCCCCCTATTTTCAGATCAAGTCTTTCCCAAAATTTCCCAAGTTTCTTCTGTCATAATATTCACTTGTGTTTCTTCATCTAAGACATAGTCTATGTCAAAGTCTTCTATTCTTGCACTTATGTGCTGTTTTACTTTCATGATCTCTAGTAAACTGACATATTTATGAACATCCATCATTTCCTTCAACTGTAATAACGTAGTCTGAACTTTCTCTGACCTTTTCTCTTTATGACTTCCTAATACGCCCTTAGCCTCTTGACTTTCTTCATATTTTTCTTGTCTTATGTTCATCCCTTCAACTTTAGAAATCATCCTTGGAAAATCCTCAACCTCATGACCAACAATCTTACAACAAAGACAAATAGGACCTACGCCATGGCATTCCTTAGCAAGATGTCCCAGTCTTCTGCAGTTATAACACAAAGTTAATCCTCTTTTTCTTTTAAATGTTCCCGAACCTCTTATGTACTAAGCACTTCCCTTAGGATCATAGTGTTGGACCTGCAATCTGCAACAATTCTTTCTAGGTTCCTGCATTCACTTATTAGTCCAAAAACTCTTTCTATGCATAGGAATAACATATCTTTCTTTATTTTCGTTAAATTTACTCAAATCAACTCTTTCTTTCAACTACACCCTAGCCTTCATACTAGGACAAAATCTATTAAACATACTTAGGTTCATGCTTTCGAAACAAAAATTTTCACTTATCTTTCTCTTGTCAAAGCACAAAGCTTTACCTCTTTTAGGATCTTACCTCTTTTCTTCAGATCAGATTTCCTTCTTAGCACAAAGCTTCGCAAGTCAAGTGGAGTATTGCGTACTTCAACAACAGATCTACGCACAAAGCTTCTCTTTTTCTTTACTTCAGTCCCAACAATCACAGTTTCAGGTCCCAGCAATGGAACCATTTGTTGTCACAGGGGAAGACCTAGGGTTCAACGCTTAACATCGCACCAACAAAACCCCAACTATTGATCCTTTCGGCAACACCTGCGAAGCAGGTGATGTATCACCCGAGGTAGAATCAGGGGGGTTACAAGACACATGTGTCTGTAACTAGGCTGGGACACAGAAATGTGATAATAACACTTCGTAGAGTATTCTATTAATGCTTATGAAGTGACATATATTAGTTCATTAACCTTATTAACATCGCAGAACAAACCCAAGGTTAGATCTAGTGTAGTAACAACAAAGATTATGTACCTTAAACACTTAACGCTTAACACTGTGAATCAGATCTAGCATTTTAACATAAGAAAAGCAATTAATCAAAACATACATATTCATTACACATTCTAATCTAAGCACTAATCAAAACATAACATAGATAACATGGCACAAAGCCAACCACAAAACACCAGATATACGTGGTTCACCCTAGTGTGGGGCTACGTCCACCAACCGCTTCGCCTCTTTATTGTTCGTTGATATCTTACATTCAATAACTCATGTGCACTAAGCCACAGAGTCAAGCTTCGCACTAGACATGAGATCTGAGCACTGAGCACTAGATCCTCCTTCTAAAACTAGGTCAAGGCACAGAGCCAACTCTCTATCGAGCACAAAACCTTAACACACATACATTCCAACTTGAATTACTTGCACTTAGCTAGCTTCTCCCTCTCTTACAATATAATCTTCTTTATTTATATCTTACAAACCCTTACAATAAGGCTTAAACATGGGAAAACCCCATGGACCGACATCCCCTAAAACCTATTACAAGAACCATAAAGAACCCTTTACTGGGTCCACATATCCATCAAAAATGGGTGAGATCCACGATCTCAGCTCCGCCTAGGCGCTCCTTCTTTGACCAATGTGTCGAAGTCCAAAAGTGGGCCAAATCTGACCAAGGTTTCCTCAAAACTTGGCCGAGGGCCAACATGATCTGTGTCTCCTAGAGTTGGTGCTCTAAAGAGGATTGGTGTCCTTCATTATTCTTTATAAAACCTTGTAATTGATGTTAAATATATTTATATAATTGATTTTGCATACAATTCATTGTTGATTTATTTTGGTAATCAATAAAATATAAAAAGTAATTGTTAATTGTGAAGAAGGGGTAATACTGATTCACCCCCCCTCCCCTCTCAGTATTCCAACAATTGGTATCAGAGTGGGTGCCTTCAGCACAATCTAACAATTGGAAGGTAGATCCTGAAGATGGATCAACAAGGGGAATGTATAACAACAAAGCACCATTGTTCAATGGAGGAGACTATGCTCTATGGAAAATAAGAATGAAAAACTTCATGTTGGCTCTTGGTTTTGATATCTGGCAATCTATTGTAGATGGTTACACTACACCAACTCAAAGACACTGCTGGAAAGAAAATATGTA
>JASDQU010241058.1:178386-191995 GCA_032191745.1 Picea mariana
TTCCATATTTGAACATATTAGGCTTGGTGAAAGGTAAAATTAACGTTTAAGATGTTGGCAAGTAATTGTTATTATTCAAAGACTAATTTTTTTTATAATGCATTTAGTTTTGTCTTTATTGATGAAACATGTTAATCTTTAAGGTCATAATTTAGGGGAAATAATTATTTTCCTTATTTTTTTATATTTTTTCTCCTCCATACTATATCATTTCATTTATTTATGTTTTTTTTGACAAAGAGTTACCGAGAACAAAGAATTTTCAAAGATTATTTGATAAGACATAGTAAAAATGTTGTATTCATACATGAATTCTATTGATCTTATACCTTTCTACTTTTGTTTTCATAGTTTTAAACACTCCCTTAAAATAAAGACTTGTTTTTTTGTCATTTAGTTTTTATTTCAACATTTTTTAAAATGGATCAATATAATTGTTGTACTCATAATTTTTGAGAATGAATGTTTTGTTTTGTTTTTCTTTTTGTTTTCATCCATACTAAATATATTTTTTTTGTTTATTGATTTTTTGAACATACAATTATGGACAATGAAAGTGCGTCAAAGTTCATTTCAGTGATACATGATATCGCTGCTCTACAACAGTTTCTTACCAACATTCAGGATATGATTAATAGGAGAAATGGAACTCCAACACACATTTTTGATGAGACACTTCATTGTTTATATGAGTTGAAGGTAATGGTCTATGAGTTACATCATGTTTTTGATAGGGAAGCCAATAGAAAGTTAAGAAGAGAATGGATCGAAAGGCAAATGAGTCATCAAGTTCATGTATATGTAAATTGGTGTTGTATTTGTCATGAGTCTCATTGTACTTTGGAATAGGTTACATTATGTTTAGCATTTAATGAATTTTTAAAATTGTTGGTTTTTTTATACTTTATTACTGGTCAATTATCATAGTATTATTGATATGAAATTCATTTTTCTTTTATACATGTCAACGATACATTATGTCTCCATCATACTATGTTTTTGCTCTCAATATGTTGCAATGTCTCATGTTATTCATATGTTCTAAGTAATTGTAACTGTTCAAAGAATATGTTTTTTAATAATGCATTTAGTTTTGCTTGCTACATAATCTATATGGGCGGAAAAAATATGTTGTCTTGATTGATGAATTATGTTGATCTTTGAGGTCATAATTTAGGGTATTGAATTTTTTCCCCTCCATGTTACATCATTTTCTTTATTTATGTTTTTTTTTACCAAGAGTTAGGGATAAGAAAGAACTTTCAAAGATTATTTTATAAGGCATGAATAAAATTTTTGTATTCATACATGAATTCTACTGATCTTTAGGTTCATAATTTTTGAGAATTAATTTTTTTAATATGCTATTATTGTTTATCTAAATTGAAAGAATCACTCTGACATTTTCAACATGTTTGTTCGAATATCAAAGATATCGATGTCAATCTTATAAAATTATTACTCTCCATATTTGTCCACATGACATACTGTTCAAAGTAAATTTCCATACCAAATTCAAACATAACATATATTTTTCTTCAAATCTCACAACTAATATTCAGTTAATGGCAATTAATATTTTACTTTTAAATAACCACTATATCGCATTGCTTTATATTGAACCTCTAGACATATTACAATTCTAGTCTTTCTTTATGCAATAACATTAACATTCAATTTTACGATAAACTTGCTTATCAGTAAACTTCAATACCAAATTCAGACATAACATATATTTTTCTTTAAATCTCACAACTAATATTCAGTTAATGGCAATTAATTATTTACTTTTAAATTACTACTATGTCACATTGCTTTATATTGAACCTCTTGACATATTACAATTCAAGTCTCTCTTTATGCAATAACATTAATATTCAATTTTACGATAAGATTGCTTATAAATGTCACAATGAGAAGCCGTCTTCCATAAATGTACATTTATGAAAGTTGGATTCTGTAAATGCGCATTTACAGAAGTTGGCTTCCGTATATGCACATATACGAAAGTTGTCTTTCATATATGCGCATATATGGAAGTTAGATTCTGTAAATGTGCATATACAAAAGCTTCCATAAATTCACATATACAGAAGCCATCATTTGTATATGTGTATTTACATAATTTTTATTCAGTATATGTGCACATACGAAAGCACACATTTACGAAAGTCAACTTCTGTAAATGCGCATTTACGGAAGGGTGCTTCCGTAAGTGTGCATATATGAAAGTTGGATTATGTATATGCATGTATATGGAAGCACGCATATATGGAAGCCAAATTCCACAAATGTCATAGATGTCCAATCTCTATAGGAAGGTCTACCATAATAATATTGAAAATTGTAATGATATGGGGGGTTGTTGTAATCCAAGCATAAAAGTCCTTAATTTCTCCATAAGCTAGCACTTTTCTAGAATCAATTGCATATATACTTTCACCGGTTTCATAATATTTGGTGCAACTCATGCCCAATGCCTCCATGACTGCCAGGGGCATGATATTATTTTTTGCGCTAGTGTCAACTAAACAATTATGCAGTGCAAGATCATGATTTTCAATAGAAATGTAAAAGGGAGGAATTTTACCTCTCAACTTGGAAGTTGACTAGCTAGGGATTTGTTTTGGACTAGTAACAATAGCTTCTGCTCTTTCAGATGGATCGTCCAACAATTTCAAAATGTTTTCTCTTTGTTGGAGAATCTTCACCATTTCTGTAAAGGGAAGTGTTATCCTTAATGTACTCAAGTCCTCTACGACATTATATGTCATTTGAGTGGAGTTTGACGTCATGTGTTGCCTTGTACTTCCAACACTATCCGTCACTTTCTCATTTTCTCTTTTCTCTTTTTCTTTTTCTTTTTTATTCTCTTTATCAGAATTGCTTTTATTTTTTGGTCTATTTAAAAATCCTCTTGTTTGGGTGACATTTTCTTGTGATTTGGGATCATTGTCGCCCTCTTCAAATATATACATGGATGTCTCACATCCGTCCATATGCACAGTTTCAAATCTTTCATCAGGTGAGTAATAATTATCTTGATCAATTAATTCCTCATCATACACATCATCTAGAACAACCGCATTGGGAGTAGGATGTCTAGGAACCCTTTGTCTTTGTAGATTATCTGTGTTCTCAAACCTCACTCTGTTTTCTTAGGGAGGGTTCCTCCTTTGCTCTGGATTGGAATTCTTGGATTTGGCATGTAATTATCTCCCCTTCTTAGTCTGGTTATATCGTTCTTCATTTGCTTGATAGTTCTATTCATCTATGCAATTTCGATTCTTTGCTTAGTTTCTTATGTCGCAACAGGGTCAACGTTTACATTAGGTATAGTTCCCTTGATAAATCCTCCTCCCATTATTTGGTTTTGAGTCGGTCATGGCTTGAATTCTTCATTTTTTCTTGAACTGGAAGCTCCTTAATTATCCATACTTAATACTCCCATCTTCCTTTGTATATTTCCCATTATAATGTTGGGGTCGACACCCGTTTCAATCATGATTTATTCCATCTCAGTGGATTAAGTCATTGCCTCCTCCAAGGTATCCATTTGGGGTGTTCTTATAGCATATTTCACATTCGGGGGCATTGCATTCTTGTAACAACTGAGAATGATTGGGTCATTTGGTATCTTATCTTCTAGAATTCTACTCAAGGTTTTATTGACCCCAAGATTAAAATCTCGTATCCTTTCATTCTTTCTCAAACCAATCTGGGTGAAATCAGTGAGAAGGGTATGATAATCAATTGGATGGGAAAACATAGTTAGGAACATAGCTTCGAGGTCATTAAATGAGTGAATTGATCTACTGGGCAATGCTGTATATCATTCATACACTCTTCCTGATAAGGTTTGCAGGAACAACCTTACCATGACATCGTCATACTCAACATGGTGAAAATCACAAACATCAAGAAATAAGTGCATATGCCTCTTTGCATCAATTGTTCCATCTTCGGAAAATTGCTTTAGGGTTCCCTTATGGAGAACGGGGAGATCATGTTTCTCACCTATAATATTTAGAGGGGAATCTCTTATCCTCCTTCGATTTTCAAATCCTAGGTTTCCTTGGTTTCTTGCAAAATCTCTTCCACCTCCTTGTCTCTCCTCATGATGTTCATCTCAGGGTTGTTCATTTCTTTCTTCCATATCCAGAGAGATTCCAGGGATAGGATTTTCACTTCTAAGAATAAGGATTTGTTTTCTTTTACTTCTGGTAATGGGTCCCTTGTATTCATCCAGCTTCAAACTCGACCTTTTTCTTGTGCTACTCTAGCTAGCCTCTGATTTCTTTGGTCTTGTCGTTCCTATCTCCTTTGCCTTCAAAGGATTCTTCTTTCTTATTCTTGGACTAAGATCTTATAGTACCTCTCTAAATCTTCTCAGGTCTTGGATGCTGTTGTTAACAAATTGTAAAACTAATGTAAGATGCTTCGTTGATTCTTCAATCCAATTTCTAAGTGGGGTTGATCAGCCAAGGAAAAAGTCATATGTTTTTCAGAAATGCTAGACCATGTTCCAAATTTCAGTTCATTCCCCAATATGGTTGCCAAAAATGTTCACGCTTGAATCCGTTAGGACCAAAATGGAAACCTCACGAGGATATAAATCCTCTTGCGTTTTTATAGAGGTGGTACTCCTCTTTATATTTTCTTGGGATTTCTATATATTCAAAATGTGGGACTTAATAGAAGTTTGTCGTAGTAATTAAAGAAGCATAGATATTGTGAGAAAATAAAAGTAAAATGTTTTTGTTTTGTTTTAAAGAAAGTTCCTGAGAAAGGAATAGGAATCACACACTTCACACATTTAAAGAAAATAAGAAAAAATTCCTCACATCCATCATAGTTTAAGATAAAGATTTCTGATCACATAAACTAAAAAGAAGATGATTTGCATGCAAAAGAGAACTTTAACAAAGTGGACACATGGGAATCTAAAGTCAATATAATGATATATCAACCTCAAATACTTTATATTTTAATAAAAGGGTTACAAAGCATGGTCAAGATTGTTCCCAAAGTAGTTCTCTTGAAATTTCTAAAAAATATATAGTTTGTTACATATTCTTTGAAATTGTAAATGTGTTTGTCTTAAAGATTGGGATTGGTGCTCTCGCGGACCATAAAGAAAATAAATACAAGAAATAATATTTTAGAAGGAATATGGTGGGCGGTAGAAGAATCAACAAGACCTGGTAAGAAGAAAAAAGGAGTTATCAATATTCGGTTAAACCTTTCTAGTGAAAGAGGTGGAATAAATGGATGAAGGACCTGATAAAGAAAAAGAAGGATATGATTAGCATAAACTTACTATGATGGTATCTCGTGCTTTCATTTGATTGTTGATGTCCTTTTAGCATTTTCATCAACGGTTACAGGAACCGTCTCAACTGCTTCTTGCCCTTCATTGGTCAGTTTATCGATAACTTTCTTGAACCATTCTTCGATGTAACTTTTCATTGGTGCCACGTTGATTTCATGCCGGATTTTGATGTTGAACAACTCGCCTTCCAAGTCTCTTATATCAAGGGAAATGTCATGTAATGCTTCTTCAATGTCCTGATTCTTTACGGAGTAATCCACTAGCCAGTTAGCTATGGAAACCTCATCATATTCAATTATACCATAGAATTTTTCAATTGACAATCCTTTAAAAATATCAACTTGCTCATCGAACTGTTGTTTTGTTAGGAACAACAAGTTGACGATCAACTTGGGATCTTGGACTCTGTTAGTGCTTCCAGCTACGTCCACCTTCATGAGCCTTTTAAATAGTTCTTCCCTCCTTGATATGGCTTGGTTGCACGCTTGAACAATGTTATGCAAGTTCTTTATGTTTTGTTTCCAACATGCGTTCAACTGCTTGATCCGAGTTGGAGAGGGAAAGTCCTCCTCTCTTTTCCTTAGCTCCGACATGTTGGAAACTTTAGCACCAAAGCGTACCACGACATCAAGGTAAAAACCTTCTTCATTTTTTAGGTTGACCTGCAAATACTCATGGAAGGCATGCTCCCTCGAGCCAAAAGAAATCATGTTCTTTGAAATTTCTCAAGATTCTATGATCAGTTCCATTATTTTCTTGATATTATTCTCCACATAGCTCCTGGATGATGTAAGTAAGCTTGAGGATCCTTCTAATTTAGCAGCAAGCATGGTGGGTCTGACAATTTCCAAAGGGTTGGCAAAAAGTGGAAGAGGCATCAAGGTCTCTTCCAGTTCCTTAATCCTTTCCTTTAAATTTATATTTTCCGCTTTGAGACCACCAATGGAGTCGTCCAATGCATCGCTGGTTGCTCTATGGATTTTGGAAATCTAGGAAGGCCACATATTTCTTAGGTTAACCTTTGAACGAGATTTCCCTTTTTTATTCTTCACATCACTCTTCTCAATAATTAATTTCTTATATTCAATGTCAAATACAATGCTCTAAAATACAAATGACTCTTCTTCATTGAAGGCCTCATTCTCAACAATTTTCAACGACAGATTCTGGTGGGCTGTGCCTCCTGGCTGATCAATGTTAGGAAACATTTTCTCAATGTTAGCCTCAGGCTCCATATCTTTGAGGGAGAGGTTGTTGATGTCACTTTCGATGCGATGCTCTTCTTCCTCTTGTACAATATTCTTCTTCTTGTTCCTCAGAGGAAGTTTATGTGAGCTTTCAATTTTTCCTGGAGGGGGGTTCTTGTCTCCTCCTTCGACTGAACTATTTTTGATCACTTTTCTAGATGGGTGGGCCACTAGAGAACTACTTCGAGATGTTGTAGTCTTAGGAATAACAGCTGGGACTGGTCACTCTTCTCGTTGGGACCCTTTCCTTTCTGTTTGTAAAATTCATTGGTACTGAGTATCATCTCCAAGTCATCAGCAGTGTGAGTAGGAGCATCCAAGTTATTATCTTCTTTTTCTCCTAGAACAGTGTGGATAAATGAATTGCTAAAACCCATTGTTAACATATGTTCCACAAAAATTTAGTTAGGGTCAAACCCTTTTATCTTTTCAGCATACTTGAGATTCAGGTTGTGGAAGTGGTTTGCAAATTCATCGATTTTGTTCATGTTTCTGAATACAAAGTCCCCACTTTTCCAAGGCAAAGGTATGAATTGATTTTTTTGTTTCTCATGAAAAAAGTGCAGCCAAAAATTATATTTCCTTGCAACTCCTGTAATAAAATTTTTGTCGGATATATGGCATGGAAGAAAGGAGGGATTTTCCTTAGAACCGAAAATCCTGATAACATTGTAATTTTCCATTTTCTCCAAGGTCCCCTTTTTATCCATGAATTTACTTGCCTGGGAGGATATTCTTGGGGTATCTTTTCCAAACAACAATTCTTTAAAAACCGAGACAGAGTAATTGAAAACTTCATAAAAAAGCACGGAAGCTTTGTGCCTCCACAACACTTGGTACCAAAAGGTCACTGAGTCAAATTCACAATTCACCTTCTTGCAGATAGACAATTTAGGAAATTGACAGCAATGTGCTATCACAAAAACCAAATAAGAAGCCATAAATAATTTCTTATCCTTTTTATACTGAGACAATTGGGAAGAGATTTCAATGGAAATCAACTTTCCCCAATCGAAAATGGCTTGCTCCTTGACAGTGAAATATAAAATATAAAGAATCATACGGGAAATACTGTCAATATTTTCTTGGCCTGTCACTCTGGTGAATAATGAAGCAATTTCCCTAAAGGCGTTTTTGAAAGAGTTGACCTGAAATATGGTAATATCTTCAGGGATGGTCATGGGATTCTCCAAGAATTCAAGAAAGAGGTCTAGATCGTTGTCATAGTTTTTCAAGGACTCCTTGCAATCTTCACCTTTGAAAGTGAGTGTTGGCTCTGGGAGCTTTAACATTTTACAGAATAATTGAGGTGAAAGAGAGAAGGGAGAATGGTCTTGGAGTTGAATCATCCACTGACTTGGTATATATTTCTTAGTGCACCATGAAACCAGATCCTTGCAGTCAAAAACCTCAGGAACACAACCTACATGAGAAATTCCGAACATCCAAATTACTTCCTTTTGAGCATAAGGGGATGAATAGTAAGAATGCACTCTAGACCATTGAAATTTCTGGTCCTCACGTCCAAAAATGTTCGAAGTATCTCCAGAAAACTGATGTCGAGTTGCTGCTTCCATAAGTTGATGAGAGCGTTCTTTTAATCCAAATAATATTTGAAATGATCACTTGAGAGATATAATATAATCTTCTGCAAATCATGCTTTAATGTGGTTTAATAAGAAATCTCCTCGATCCCTCGCTTATTAATGATGATATTTGTGGGACCTGCATGATGATTTATTAGCATTAAACCATGCTAAATGCATATTGGGAAAAGCACGAAGGTGGCGGGGATGGACGAGAGCAATTAGGATTTGGGAATTTTGTGAACCTGCCAACCTGGGAACTCGCCAACCTGTGGTTGTGAAAGGTTGAAAATCGGATAGGTGTTGTAATGCAGTCGGTTTGGCGGTCAAAATGTAGATCGTGGATCATTTGGGTGCAAAATGTATATCGCGGAACATGGGATATGAAAGCTTGAACCGGAACCCACAACTGCAGAAACAATTAAGCATAGGATGGTACGGTGGTCAGTCAAACTCATGATATGGGAATAGGAAGTGAGAACACACGAGTCTGCCAACCCGTGAACCCACCATTTTTAAAAAAATGACTAAGTATAGTAATTAGAAAGGGAGAATAGAAGGGAAAAAATAAAAGTGGAATTTGGGTAAGTATAGAAGAGGGAAAATAAATAGACAAAAGAAGTTGGGAAAATAGAAAAGGGGAGGGAAATTTTGGAAGCGGGAATTGATCTCAACACCTACACCTATCCAACATTAAGCACAAATTTTCAACATGATCTTTCAACAGACTAAATATTGTCCAATCATCTAAGTAGACTTCTAAAAAATTATGAATGAATTCTTTGAAAGCTACAACAACCACTCTAGAAAATATTCTTGGTGCATTCTTCAAACCAAACGATATTACTATATAATGGTAACAAACCTATTCTTATATAAAAGTGGTCTTATATTTGTATTCTTGTGAAATATTGATCTGGTGGTATCCTGAGAATCCATCTGTGAAAGATTAAGCCTCCTGCCCCCCTACATTTTATAGCACTTCATCTGTAAATGGTGTAGGAAATGGGTCGGGTCAACAAGCATCATTTAGCTTTCTCAGATCTACACATATTCTAATTCATCTTGTCTTCTTAACCTGCACTACCATTGGACTAATCCATTATGATTCGTCAACAGGTTCTATAATTCCAGCTTCTAACGTCCTGTCTATCTCGTCTTTACCTCCTGCTTATACACAGGGTTCATTCTATATGGTCTCTGCTTCACAGGTTTGGCATTTGGCTTCAGTGGAATCTTCATTTATCCTAACTCCCTAGCAATTCCTTTTATCTCTGAGAACGTAGTTGGAAACAAGTATTGATACTTTTGCAGTAAGTCGACAATTTTCTCGTTTGTCTCATTGCTCCAGTAGTCTCCTATGTTAGAAAACATAGGATTATATTTTATACCTATGTTTACTTTGTGTGTACTTACGGGATTTGTATATATATCTAAATCAAGCTATGGTCGTTCTACTGTTCACTCCCCTTCAGTTTCTGGTATCTACAAATTCCTTGGGTCTTCATCTTCCTGGTCTTCTTCAGCGACATTATAGTAGTGCAAGACCTCTTCAACTGTTGCAATAACTCTAGGTATATTGTACATCAGGCCTTCTGTTGCAAAAATCTTATTCTTGATAACTTGTAAGGATGATTCAATCAACAAATTATTATTTTGAAAATTGAACTTTACGTTGAAGTTCCTAGTCAATTCTTCCCAATCTCATGTCCCTCTACGCACTTCTAGTTCAATGTACCAATTCTTCAGGATAGTGTCTAGGGTATGCAAAAATAAATGTGTCCATTCTTGTTGAGGTACTGATCTCCACGTCATGGTACACTGCATAATATGGTATGTTGGGAAATTTAATCCATTATACTTTGGCCTGATACTTTCATTTTTTGTTTTGAATCTGACTTGTAATAACCTTTTGCATTGTTGCCAATCTATGATTCCATCCTTGTGTGCAGCCCACCATATCACAAGGGTTTCTCTCAGTGCAACATATAAATCTAATAATATTTGTTGAATTGATATTTTTAATTCAAATTATCTTATAAAAGAAATACATCAGTTATCCCATCATACATTGAAGGTTCAACTATTTCAGTTCCAATCCATCGTAATGCGCAGGAAATCCTAGCACATTTTGTTGTCGATACTTCATGCAATGTTTATGTCTAACTCTCCAAGGCTTATTTTCACACACCCAACCCCCTAAGTACCTTTTAGGAGATGGGGTATTAGCTTTTCACTTCTTCTAACGATCTTAAATCTTCTTTATCACAACTCCATTGTCTTCTTCTCATCAAGAGCTTTCCAATGACCATAAGTTCACTTGGAACTGAGCTATAGAATGAGATCTATGGCCTTTCAAAGTTCTCAGTTTACATAGATAATATCTCTCTTACTGTTGCATGGCATCCATGTGACATCTCATTGTCCATGTCAACTAATGTGGCGCCACCCTAATATTGACGTGACATTGTCCTAGCCTGCCACGGTAGAACTTCGCTCCACACAAGCCTGTAGCTATCGTCACTCAAAACTTCTCCTACGCACTCTTCACTTCCCTCCGATGAATAGGGTATCGAGGAATATTCCCTCTCAATACAATTCATTCGGATTTGAAGCAGTTTGTATAATATCACTACCCTGAACCCAAGGTATTGAGGAATGTTCCCTTCCTTTAATGGGTGGTCTCGATGCATGGAAGATCTCCCGACCTACATTTAGAATCCATTTGGTGTCTAAGGTTTACTTGTCCTACTGGACCCCACTCAACTTTCCAACCAATTGAAGATCGACATGTGTCATCACACAAGCACTCTTAGTCAGCATCAACTCGTCCTTCTCTCTTGATTTTCTAGGTGGGACCTGTTAGCTCTCTAAGAGTCACCCCAGGCTACAAATGGGAGTAATCTTGGTAATATACAACTTGATTTAACTTAGGTTTAAAATCAGGGATCAAAAATACTTGAAAGAAAGGAAAAGACAACATAAGTCACTGTAGATCAATGATGGACCATTGAGAAATGGAGTCATAAGTATTCTTCTCATTGAAGGCATTAAAGTTGCCTATCAGAAAAAATATTTCTTTTAATGATGAATAGAAGAATAAAAGAATTGACATAAAGATGAACATTCACTAAGCAAAGATCCTCTTTGCAAAGATAATTTAGATGTGCCTGAACAATAGACAATGATAGATGGGCGAGTTTACAACATATATTTTGTTGCTTCAAGAATCCATAAATCAAAGACAATAAATCAAAACAAGAAGAATAATAGAATAGAAAACATAGAGGAAAAATATGATAAAACACCTCATATGAATCTTCAGTAAAATACTAGATTACAACCACATGCCCCTACGGCTTACAAACTGATATACATAGCAATTTTTGCTTCTAAAACCCTCTTGGGTCTTTCAAAAATTGATCCCTCTTTCTAGATCAATTTACCAAATATATAAAAGATATGGATCAAGCCAATGCTAACAAACAACTAAAAATAAAAAAAAATAAATCTCAGCCACAATATCTGGGACAGACTATAAGATCTTTCGAATAACTGGGTTTACTGGTAAATCTTGCTTGAAATCTGGAATTTGTTTGATTTCTTCCTCCACTTGTGGAACTAATCTCCTAAAATAAATGAAGATATTTTTATTTAGCTCGATACAAGGGAAAATAGATATCCCATCTCTGCTAGAAAATAGGAATTTGTTGAGGATGATTTACATGCTAAAATATGCCACCTGTACTGGAATACATGAGCAGAGCTCACCTTCGTTGTTTATTAATGTAAAACAATTACATATATATAGAACAAGGTGCATGAAACATAATTGAACAGATCTCCTATAAATGTGGATCTGAAACTAATGCAAACCTAAACATGAAAGACACACAACAACTTAGTTATGTAAATCTTAACTAAGCGTCCTAATTTCTACATTATTCCAACATTCCCTCTTAATGGAGAAATGGATTTTCTACCAAACATAACAGAGCAGAACATAACATGCTTGTTGGTCTCAGTCTCAGCTAGGCTCACAAATTAACAATTTCATCTTGACCTTTCTTGATCTTAGATAGTGATGTAGATGGAGCTTCTTCCTTGGCTTGCTACTCCATATATGTTTCATATTGACTCTGTTCTGCTTCATAGCCCTTTTTACTTTGTTCCTTGGCATTTTGGAATTTGACTTCTGATTATTGTTCATTGTCCTCAACACTTCTGCATTTTCTTGAGAACACTTGTCTTTAATGTTCGCAAATGCTTCCAAATCCACATAAATATGTTGCTCCCATTTCTGGATACAATCAGCAATGTCCTGCTAAATGGACTCTTGCAACATTAGCTCATAGTAATACTTTATTTCTTCAGGAATCCACTTTATAAAAACTGACTCAATTTCTATATCTATAATGCAATCTTCTTCTTCTTCAGTGTCCATACAGTCCTCATCATAATCTAATGTTTCTTTGCATTCATCATAATATGGATTTTGAAGCCATTTCTCAATAAATTCCAATTCTTCATCAAACTTATCTGGCACTTCACCTAAGTGCTTCACATCACATTCTTCCTTAGTAAACCCTGCACACTCAAAAACATTCATTAGAGTATCAATACAATTTTTGCTCATTTCTTTTTGCTCTTCTAAGAGAGCTTTTTGATTTTTCTCCTCTTCATCTTCCTTCTCTTCCTTCACTGCTACAATAAAGTTGTCTTCCACTTGATTTGTGTATGCAAGTGGACCATTCTTCTCACCAAACAACAACTCATCAATAAGATGTTTCTCATGCATCAATTTTGACCACTCTTCATTAGATGAATTGTCTTCATCAAATCTGACTTCATATGTCTCTCCTTCAAATAGATCTTCCTCCACAAGGTTTTCAGTCTCATGAGTTGTTTTACATTTGTCTTCATCAGCTTTAGCACATTCCAGTTCATCAACAATCTGAGTTGTTGAATTCATCAAATTACTACATATTGCATTAGTAGTTTCCTCATTATCACGGATTACTTCATTGGCACTATCTTCATTAACCATTGCAACTTCAATACTACCATCTTCAGTTTCTATTTCAGTTATGAGACTATCAACACAATCATCATTATTCACATGTGACTAAGCACAATGGAATTCAACAGCTTCTCCATCAATTTTAGAAGTTTCCTCATACAGAGATGCATTTGTTTCAAATTCATCATTCAACTGTATGTCTATACAGTGGGGTTCATTCACAACAATTTGGCTAAGTTAAATTTCACTCACATAATCTTCTTCAAATGCACTGATATGCTCCAAAGTGTTTATTCCCTCTGCACTATACTTCATTTCTATGATATCCCAAAACATTTCTGCATTCTCTATTTTACCAAATTCATATAACAGAGCAGACAGGATGCTATTATTCAATGCTAAACTAACAAGATATAATGTTAAT
>JASDQU010241058.1:214867-227708 GCA_032191745.1 Picea mariana
CTCCTGGATGATGTAAGTAAGCTCGAGGATCCTTCTAATTTAGCAGCGGGCATGGTGGGTCCGACAATTTCCAAAGGGCTGGCAAAAAGTGGAAGAGGCATCAAGGTCTCTTCCAGTTCCTTAATCCTTTCCTTTAACTTTATATTTTCCGCTTCGAGACCACCAATGGAGTCATCCAATGCATCGCTGGTTGCTCTATGGATTCTGGAAATCTAGGAAGGCCACATATTTCTTAGGTTAACCTTTGAACGAGATTTCCCTTTTTTATTCTTCACATCACTCTTTTCAATAATTAATTTCTTAGATTCGATGTCAAATACAATGCTCTCAAATACAAATGACTCTTCTTCATCAAAGGTCTCATTCTCAACAATTTCCAACAATAGATTCTGGTGGGCTGTGCCTCATGGTTGATCAATGTTAGGAAACATTTTCTCAATGTCAGCCTCAGGCTCCATATCTTTGAGGGAGAGGTTGTTGATGTCACTTTCGATGCGATGCTCTTCTTTCTCTTGTACAATATTCTTCTTCTTGTTCCTCAGAGGAAGTTTATGTGAGCTTTCAATTTTTCCTGTAGGGGGGTTCTTGTCTCCTTCTTCGATTGAACTATTGTTGATCACTTTTCTAGATGGGTGGGTCACTGGAGAACTATTCCGAGATGTTGTAGTCTTAGGAGTAACAACTGGGACTGGTCACTCTTCTCGTTGGGACCCTTTCCTTTTTGTTTGTAAAATTCATTGGTACTGAGTACCGTCTCCAAGTCATCAACAGTGTGAGTAGGAGCGTCCAAGTTATTATCTTCTTTTTCTCCTAGAAAATTTTGGATAAATGAATTGCTAAAACCCATTGTTAACATATGTTTCACAAAAATTCCATTAGGGTCAAACCCTTTTATCTTTTCAGCATACTTGAGATTCAGGTTGTGGAAGTGGTTTGCAAATTCATCGATTTTGTTCATATTTCTGAATACAAAGTCCCCAATTTTCCAAGGCAAAGGTATGAATTGATTTTTTCTTTTCTCATGAAAAAGTGAAACCAAAAATTATATTTCCTTGCAACTTCTGTAATAAACATTTTGTCAGATATATGGCATGGAAGAAAGGAGAGATTTTCCTTAGAACCGAAAATCCTGATAACATTGTAATTTTCCATTTGCTCCAAGGTCCCCTTTTTATCCATGAATTTACTTGCCTGGGCGGATATTCTTGGGGTATCTTTTCCAAACAATAATTCTTTAAAAAACGAGACAGAGTCATTAAAAACTTCATAAAAATGCAGGGAAGCTTTGTGCCTCCACAACGCTCGGTACCAAAAGGTCACTGGGTCATATTCACAATTCACCTTCTTGCAGATAGACAATTTAGGAAATTGACAGCAATGTGCTATCGCAAAAACCAATTAAGAAGCCATAAATAATTTCTTATCCTTTTTATACTGAGACAATTGAGAAGAGATTTCAATGGAAATCAACTTTCCCCAATCGAAAATGGCTTGCTCCTTGACAATAAAATATAAGATATAAAAAATCATACGGGAAATACTGGCAGTATTTTCTTGGCCTGTCACTCTGGTGAATAATGAAGCAATTTCCCTAAAGGCGTTTTTGAAAGAGTTGACCTGCAATATGGTAATATCTTCAGGGATGGTCATGGGATTCTCCAAGAATTCAAGAAAGAGGTCCAGATTGTTATCATACTTTTTCAAGGACTCCTTGTAATCTTCACCTTTGAAAGTGAGTGTTGGCTCTGGGAGCTTTAACATTTTACGGAATAATTGAGGTGAAAGAGAGAAGGGAGAATGGTCTTGGAGTTGAATCATCCACTGACTTGGTATATATTTCTCAGTGCACCAGGAAACCAGATCCTTGCAGTCAAAAACCTCAGGAACACAGCCTACATGAGAAATTTCGGACATCCAAATTACTTCCTTCTGAGCAGACGGGGATGAATAGTAAGAATGCACTCTAGACCACTGAAATTTCTGGTCCTCACGTCCAAAAATGTTCAAAGTATCTCCAAACTGGTGTCGAGTTGCTGCTGCCATAAGTTGACAAGAGCATTCTTTTAATCCAGATAATATTTGAAATAATCACTTGAGAGATATAATATAATCTTCTGCAAATCGTGATTTAATGTGGTTTAATAAGAAATCTCCTCGATCCCTCGCTTATTATTGATGATATTTGTGGGACCTACATGATGATTTATTAGCATTAAACCATGCTAAATTCATATTGGGAAAAGCATGAAGGTGGTGGGGATGGACAAGAGCAATTAGAATTTGGGAATTTTGTGAACCTGCCAACCCGGGAACTCGCCAACTTGCGGTTGTGAAAGGTTGAAAATCGGATAGGTGTTGTAATGCGGTTGGTCTGGTGATCAAAATGTAGATCGTGGATCGTTTGGGTGCAAAATGTATATCGCAGAACATGGGATATGAAAGCTTGAACCCGTGAACCCGCGACTGCAAAAACGATTAAGTATAGGATGGTATGGTGGTCAGTCAAACTCATGATATGGGAATAGGAAGTGAGAACACGCGAGTCCACCAACCCGTGAACCCACCATTTTTAAAAAAATGACTAAGTGTAGTAATTAGAAAGGGAGAATAGAAGGGAAAAAAGAAAAGTGGAATTTGGGTAAGTATAGAAGAGGGAAAAGAAATGGACAAAAGAAGTTGGGAAAATAGAAAAGGGGAGGGAAATTTTGGAAGCGGGAATTGATCTCAACACCTACACCTATTCAACATTAAGCACAAATTTTCAACATGATCTTTCAATAAACTAAATATTGTCTAATCATCTAAGTAGACGTCTAAAAAATTATGAATGAATTCTTTGAAAGCTGCGACAACCACTCTAGAAAATATTGTTGGTGCATTCTTCAAACCAAACGAAATTACTATATAATGGTAACAACCCCATTCTGCCACAAAAGTGGTCTTATATTTATATTCTTGTGCAATATTGATTTGGTGGTATCCTGAGAATCCATCTGTGAAAGAGTAAGCCTCCCACCCCCTACATTTTCTAGCACTTTACTTGTAAATGGTGTAGGAAATGGGTCGTGTCAACAAGCATCATTTAGCTTTCTCAGATCTACACATATTCTAATTCATCTTGTCTTCTTAACCTGCACTACCATTGGACTAATCCATTATGATTCGTCAACAGGTTCTATAATTCCACCTTCTAACATCCTGTCTATCTCGGCTTTACCTCCTGCTTATACACAGGGTTCATTCTATATGGTCTCTGCTTCACAAGTTTGGCATTTGGCTTCAGTGGAATCTTCATTTCTCCTAACTCCCTAGCAATTCCTTTTATCTCTGAGAACGTAGTTGGAAACAAGTATTGATACTTTCGCAGTAAGTCGAAAATTTTCTTGATTGTCTCATTGCTCCAGTAGTCTCCTATGTTAGAAAACATAGGATTATATTTTATACCTATGTTTACTTTGTGCGTACTTAGGGGATTTGCATATATATCTAAATCAAGCTATGGTCATTCTATTGTTCACTCCCCTTCAGTTTCTGGTATCTACAAATTCCTTGGGTCTTCATCCTCCTGGTCTTCTTCAACAACATTATAGTAGTGCAATACCTCTTCGACTGTTGCAATAACTCTAGGTATATTGTACATCAGGCCTTCTGTCACAAAAATCTTATTCTTGATAACTTGTAAGGATGATTCAATCAACGAATTATTATTTTCAAAATTGAACTTTACCTTGAAGTTCCTGGTCAATTCTTCCCAATCTTATGTCCCTCTACGCACTTCTAGTTTGATGTACCAATTCTTTAGGATAGTGTCTAGGGTATGCAAAAATAAATGTGTCCATTCTTGTTGAGGTACTGATCTCCACATCATGGTACACTGCATAATATGGTATGTTGGGAAACTTAATCCATTATACTTTGGCCTGATACTTTCATTTTTTGTTTTGAATATGACTTGTAATAACCTTTTGCATTGTTGCCAATCTCTGATTCCATCCTTGTGCGCAACTCGCAATATCACAGGGGTTTCTCTCAGCACAACATATAAAGCTAATAATATTTGTTGAATTGATATTTTTAATTCAAATTATCTTATAAAAGAAAATACATTAGTTATCCCATCATACATTGGAGGTTCAAGTATTTCAGTTCCAATCCATCGTAATGTGCAGGGAATCCTAACACATTTTGTTGTCGATACTTCATGCAGTGTTTATGTCTAACTCTCCAAGGCTTATTTTCACACACCCAACCCCCTGAGTACCTTTTAGGAGATGGGGTATTAACTTTTCACTTCTTCTAACGATCTTAAATCTTCTTTATCACAACTCCATTGTCTTCTTCTCATCAAGAGCTTTCCAACGACCATAAGTTCACTCAGAACTGAGCTATAGAATGAGATTTATGGCCTTTCAAAGTTCTCGATTTACATAGACAATATCTCTCTTACTGTCGCATGGCATCCATGTGACATCTCATTGTCCATGTCAACTGACGTGGCGTCACCCTAATCCTGACGTTGCACTGTCCTAGCCTGCCACGGTGGAACTTCTCTCCACACAAGCCCACAACCATCGTCACTCGGACCTTCTCCCTACGCACTCTTCACTTCCCTCCGATGAATAGGGTATCGAGGAATATTCCCTCTTGATACCATTCATTCGGAGTTGAAGCAGTTCGTACAATATCACTACCCTGAACCCAAGGTATCAAGGAATGTTCCATTCCCTTAATGAGTGGTCTCGATGCATGGAAGATCTCCCGACCTACATTTAGGATCCATTTAATGCCTAAGGTTTACCTGTCCTAATGGACCCCACTCAACTTTCCAACCAATTGAAGATCGACATGCGTCATCACACAAACACTCTTAGTCAGCATCAATTCATCCTTCTCTCTCGATTTTCTAGGTGGGACCCGTTAGCTCTCTACGAGTCACCCCAGGTTGAAAATTGGAGTAAACTTGGTAACATACAACTTGATTTAACTTAGGTTTAAAATTAGGGATCAGAAATACTTGAAAGAAATGAAAAGACAACATAAGTCACTGTAGATCAGTGATGGACCATTGGGAAATGGAGTCATAAGTATTCTTCTCATTGAAGGCATTAAAGTTGCCTATCAGAAAAAGTATTTCTTTTAATGATGAAGAGAAGAATAAAAGAATTGACATAAAGATGAACATTCACTAAGCAAAGATCCTCTCTGCAAAGAGAATTTAGATGTGCCTGAACAGTAAACAATGATAGATGGGCGAGTTTACAGCAGATATTTTGTTGCTTCAAGAATCCATAAATCAAAGACAATACATCCAAACAAGAAGAATAATAGAATAGAAAACATAGAGGAAAAATATGATAAAACACCTCATATGAAACTTCAGTAAAATACTAGATTACAACCACATGCCCCTACGGCTTACAAACTGATATACATATCCATTTTTGCTTCTAAAACCCTCTCGGGTTTTTGAAAAATTGATCCCTCTTTCTAGATCAATTTACCAAATATATAGCAGATATGGCTCAAGCCAATTCTAACAAACAACTAAAAATAACAAAAAAAAAATCTCAGCCACAATATCTGGGACAGACTGTAAGATCTTTTGAATAACTGGGTTTACTGGTAAATCTTGCTTGAAATCTGGAATTTGTTTGATTTATGCCTCCACTTGTGGAACTAATCTCCTAAAATAAATGAAGATATTTTTATTTAGTTCGATACAAGGGAAAATAGATATCCCATCTTTGCTAGAAAATAGGAATTTGTTGAGGATGATCTACATGCTAAAATATGCCACCTGTACTGGAACTGCCTCTTGAAACTGCCAACAAACTTTGACTGTTGATTTTTCCATCTGTCTCGAATGCTGGAAACAGTTGGAGTTTAATATTAGTTGATCATTGCCACTTGTTTTGGATAGATTCGAGCTGCCCAAAATAATGATATGGTTTCCAACTGTGCCCTTTTTTTATCCACAAACTCTAAGATCTTTGTTGCCAAATGTCCTGGAAGCCTAGAAAATGAATTTGATTAACTACTCTAACCTGAGCTTCCTTTGCTTTTTCGGTATGAGTTTCATGAATCTTGTTTCTGTCACGCTCTCTGTCCTCCAGTAGTATCATTTTACTGCCTGGGAGTTTAAATTTTGATCGAGAAGTGTTGCATAAGATCTAAAATTTTCCCATAGAGAATGCTTAGTATTCCTCTGCTACAACATATCTGGTATTTCAAGGTAACTGAAGAAATTGGAATTGCAATAGAAATACTACCCTTGTAGTTATTCGAACTACGACTTCATTCGCTTTTAACCACCTTTACAAAACYCAGGGAGAAAAACAAATATCTTGATYTGTTTTTACTTCTATATAYMAATATGATGATGAAGTATAAACCCTGGAGAAGTTCAYTGTATTATTTCTCAAAGAGGATTCATAAKCAAAGGAAAGCAACTTHTGATCATAGGATTCYAGCTCAGAGAATGGCCTAGMAAATGTTGCAAGTAAATTTTCCCTTTGTAGGATGCAAGTCTCCATCTCGCTCAATGGCTATAAGAGACTCAAAGCATTTCTCTTCCTCTTATCTCATAAGTGCATAAGCTTGAGCATCTCATTGATCCCACACATTCTTCAGTTTATCTAACTGGGATCAACATGATTCTACTTGACTTGTGAGCTTTTCCATATGCACAAGAAATTCGAACTGTAACCATGCAAGGTGCACAAATACCTTTGATACAGAGAGCAAGACATTTGTGCTATTACATCAAATCTTTATCATCACAACTTCACTATTTGCAAACAACTGGTTGGAAATATTAAGACAACGATATGGAGCTTTCTAGCAAAAACTCTTGGCAGTGAGAATGCTCCATATGCTCAATTGTGATGTCAAATTCTAACCTGATAAAAAGTTGACACTTAGAAATCGAACCTAGTATTTAAAATTTTCTTGTCAACTCCTCGATCTACCCTAGCCATTCTCTCGATCTTTGGTACTGAGTGTCGATGTCTACATCTGGTTTCCTGGTTAGATAAAGATACGAAGGGCACTTGTAATAAAAAATGTGCTTTTACTCAACATTATTATAGCTCGAGCTTTGCTGGTCTTTGGCATTTTCCTGGGTAATTTTAAAACATGTTAAACATCTAGCATAATTTAGATCTTTGAAATCTTGGTCGTATATCCAAATGCTAAGATCAAATGGCCTACGAATAGAACTTTGATATTCCTCCATGCGGTGATGGGTAGCTTGGACGCATGAAACTTCGACCTTACACTTGCTAAATCGAAGGATCAGTTTGTGCATTTACAGTTCTAGGCTATATTCCACATGTAATAACATGAATATTTCGAAAGCCTTCATATATGCAGGGATTCACAACATGCATTAATTTGTAGTGCACCTCCTTTGGGCCCATGTGGGCTCTACTCGTGAAATGATGCTTGATACATGGGACTCTTGTGTGTTGGTTGTGTGATGCTTTGACTATTGACTTAGCATATGTTAAGACCTGAAATTGGAGATTGGGTTTGGAAAACTAAACTTTAAGCCTGTAAAATTGGCTTAATAAGACCATTTTATTTATTTGCCCAAAATAATATTTTATCCATAAGAAATACTCGAAATGATGAAAACTTTGTCTCAAAAAACCAAAGAGACCAAAGTTGATGAGGAAACTGAAGATTTTGATGGTGCGCTTTTGAGCGCTAACAAGACCCACGATAATCAATGGTTGATATTGAGTTTCATTTAACACCTAGGTCACTACTATCACATTGCACCTATATCTTGATGTGATATGTGTCCCAGTATCCCCTCGACACGTGGACCCAACATGTCTCGCCATGTCACCATAGGGAGATTAAGCTCGCTCAGCCAGAGAATGACAATTGTCCATCTCCTATGAACCAATTTAAAATTCTTAATTAATATTTCTTAGAATACCACTCTTAGGTGTCCAATTACTTAAACCTTATTAGGAATAATTAATATTCACTAATTACTTATCCTTGTAAACATAATTTCACTTAGCCAAATAATTTACTTAATAATTTTGGCCCGATAATTAATGTGTAATTACTATTTCTTTCTTCCCCTTAGAAGTAGTTTAGTACTAATTTAATCATTACCCATAAGATAATTATAAGTAATTATATTATCACAGGATAAGGTTAATTAGGCCATAACATACTTAAATGGTTAACCTTAATTAATGTATATAATTCACTACTTAAGATGATAAGGTTAATTATGCCAAAATATACTTAAGTTGATTAACCTCAATTAATGTTTATAATTCGCTGCCCTCTCTCAGCACGCAACTCCATACCAAATTTCATGTAATTTAACATATATATATATATATATATATATATATATATATATATATATATATATATATATATAGANATGCTATCTCATTCATTTCAGACACCTTTCATAAACACACTCTTCATACCCCCAACGTACAGACTCTGAAGGATTTTATATTTTCATTAATTTATTATATGCAATAAATGTTAAATCAACTCGAAATTGAAGAATGTTTACTCCTCTCAACACTCCGACCACCAATCACAAGTGAGTAGGGTTTTAATATATTTTTATATATTCAAACTGTATAACCCCCCTGCCATCACTCTGATGGCTTCGGAATTTGATTAAACACTCCCTTCCATCCACTTTGAATGGTCAACTCTGAGTAGACTTCACTCTTGAAATGTGTGTGCATCCTTCATCGCTCCGATGGTTTTGGAGTTTACTTGCATTCTCTCATCTCAAACCTTCGAATGATCAACTTCGAGAGCCAATCACGTGTAGGCATAAGTTTAATGTTTTAATATGATATTCTTTTGAATCCGTTGGCCATCGCATTATGAATCTTAGCTCTCTCCTTTGTATTCCAACATGATGAAAATTTTAATAAAATAAATATGTAATTTTTCACATATTCCTGTGTTGAGAAAATTTACAAGGGTTTATAAAATCAATATATTTGAACGCTTCCATTAATAAAATTTCTCCAAGAGCGCCAAATTGTTCGAGCTAAGTATGAGTCTCATAGCTAGGAAATTCTTTTGGTGCAGTTAAAACCTTTACACTGAAGGAAGAAACTTCCAGTCTCCATTACTCGCACACCAAGATAAGAATTTGTAGTTTGCAAACATAATGTTTTGCAATCTTATTATTCAAATATTAGAATATCTAAATGGTAACTTAGGAATTTACTGGTAATCACCAAAATTTACCATTTGTTCCAAATTTCCCCAAAAATATGGAATTTCACATTCTCATTAAAGTTTATGTTATTTATTCTCTTTATTTATTTGCTTACCTTATTTTCCATAGTATTTACATGCCCTGGAAGTAAAAATCCTTTTTGGTAAAATCTTGTGTTTACTAAGATTTACCATTCTCCTAAATTTAAGCATTTCTTTACTAGTTTTTTTTTGGGGGGGAGGATTAACTAATATTCCCAAATCTTTCCCTTTGGAAATCAATTTTTCTATGTAACCTCAAGTAAAATTGGTTTCTTACCCAATTCGAAGGGAAATTTAATAATCCACAACATTTTCAATTTCTAATTTCATTTTTATTTCAATTTAGAAATTTAAAATGCATTCTCATTCTTTTCCTAATGTTGTATTTGTAAAACTACTTTGCCTCTTCTCTAATTGGTGGCTTGTTCTCTTACTGTGAAAAAGGAATCTAATCTTCCTTCAACTCTGAGTCTAAATGACTTCCCAGACCAACACAAAGGCCAAAGTCTTATGCCCAGCCTTCAAGTTTCTAACAGGAAATCGCACTTTCACAATTTCCAAGCTGATTTGTGATGACTACGATGGTTGAACCTTAGTAATATTTGAGGATTAGTTCATATAGACTAATGTGGGTGATCAGCCAACAATTTGCTCCAAATTGATTTAGAACCCATTACTAACAACTCTTTTTTTCTAAACAGGAGCAGGAAGAAACCATTGACAAAATATGATATTCAAACTTTGCTTCAAATTTCCTAGACAACTAGACCATAAGAGTCACAAATTCTATCATTCAAACAAGATAAAACTTATGCTATCATCCAACTCAAGAAAATCCATATTATAAAACAAACTAGTCTTAGACAATATAAAACACAGAAACACACTTATCTGAAACTTGAAATTAGCTGGAAATTGTTGAAGGGTGTTCCATTTTCCACCCAACCAGAGACACAGTTGCTCTTGGAGTATTTTACAACTGTCCGCCCCTTAGCTAGATCATGATTCCCTGAGAGAGAGGTTCTTCTTTTTATCAGCAACAACAAGGGACAAATGATACTCTCCTTCTCCCAGATCACAGATGGATGACATCATGAACGTAGGTCATGGCCACCAATCATACATCGTGGATCCATGCCGTCAAAAATAATGCATATCCACTAGGAATACACTGTGGATCTATGCGAGAAGACTCAAATTAAGATGACATAACCACATGACATACAAAATAGATCTATGTGTCGATGCAAATCGTACATACTCCATCACAGCCTGGATCAAAAGATGGGACCCAAGGTCTTCAATCTCGTCATCCGAAAGTACGAATCTAGCCATGCGATTACATGTGCTGAAGTCGAACATGGTAGAAACCACTTGATTACTGGTCATTGATGAAACCATTAACAAGTGCGAGGGAAATCACCATTAATGTTAATGAATCCCAAGGTACACTGGTACAATCCAACGAATGTGAATAAATGAGCTGAGGTCGAACATTCGACATAACCTCCCAATCAGGGGTCAATAATGAAAACCCATTGTCGAAAGCGAGGAAACTTGCCATTGAGGCATGCAAGTTCCAAGGTACCAAATAATTTCTAAGTCTTGTTTCCAGATAATGAGTTGGAGTCGACATAATAAGACTCGTCACAGGAGGGCCTTGATGTATCTCCCATTAGTGACAAGAAATACGTAACAGATTTTGAAGGTGAAATAGCGTATGAGTATAGGTTGAAACAGACACAGGGAAGGTCGACATGGCAAGAATGGACAACTGCAGATGGCCGACTCAATAGAGGGTTTGAATGAACATCTCTTGAACATATGAATGACACGACCAAGGACTTGGCAGAACTGACTCAGAGATGACCCAGGATATGACCTTGTAGCAAGTTGAATGAGAGACAAATGGATTTCCCAAACCGGCTTCAAATAATGAATAGGGGGTGTCATGTTCAAGAGCGACACTTACTGCCATTAATATGAATACGCAAACACATCCCTTTCCTAAAATTTCCTCCACCATTTCTGGTGAGTACCTCTTTATTTTTACGCAAGCTTGAGGAGGATAACATATGCTTGTTGATGTAAGCTCATCCTTCGAACGAGTCCCTTGGAGTATGTTTAACGAACCCTAGGAAGGAGTGGCTTGGTCCCATTATGGGTCTTTTGATGTTTGTTTAACGAGTCCAAAGATAGAAAACTCGGAGGTTTTTAATGTTTAGAGAGTCTGAAAAGCACTTAAAGAGAACTCTCTCAGTTCCTTTTTCGTAAAATAGTTCGATAGAATCGAAAAAGTGATAAACTATTGCCCATCAAACATTTTGTTCAGATACTTTTACGAGCGTGAATAGAACAAGGTCACTCGGAGATCTTTTCGTCTTTATGGAGTGTGAAAATAGCTTAAAGGATACTCCTTTGCGTTCGTCATTTTCATGTTACCATGACGAGTATGAAAAGATGAGAAAAGTATACTTGGTTACATTCTCATGTATTTTCGAGCGCAAGAACGAACGAAGACTGAGCTCGAGGTTTTTCTAAAAACCACAAAAAATAGTCGTACATGTGACAAAAAAGAAAAAACATCCGTACTCCTTCGTGTGGACTTCACAGTCACTATAGCTGCAAAAAGTCACACTCATAGGACTATTAGGCATTAGGTTTGATGGACAAAACAATATAAAGATCAACAAAAATGGTAAAAAGTGAATAAATATGGGTAAAAAGGGCTTTTACGATTTTCATTGTGATTTTGCCAAGAACTTTGCCCAAAAAACCTCTTTTTCCCCCAAATTTTGTTGCTCGATCACGGGAGGCACAAGCGACCATTTGGTGAACTGTCTCCGTCAACGAGGCAAGCTCTTGATCTTCTACCTTTTCCATGGTTTAGTTTTAGTTTTTATTGGCAATTTTCTAGGTTTTGGGCTCGTTTTAGGGCCAAAACTTGCGCTCGAGCATTCTCGCAGGCTAGCCATACGGGACTTGCGAGAATCCAGGATTCTCGTAGGTGAACTTAAGGGAACCTACGAGAATCTCGCACTGTGATAAAGGGGCAACTGCGGGGGCCGAAAAATTAAAATTCAATTTGATTTTTGCTCAATAAAAATTATGCCAAGGTTTGAAACAAGTTGCTGACCCTTCTCTTATGGTTCTTGTGCAGGCTTTTGACCATCATGATGCTAGAGTGGTGAGAAAGAGAACATGAGGAGGAGGATGCCATTGCCAGGAATGACCTGGGTACCGTTGCTGCCCTCCGAGACTGTGGGCTCTTGAAATTCTTATGGATTCCGGGCATGAGGGCCCAAATCAGGTTGTTGGAGCACTTGGTTCATATGTGGGACGTGGCCCAACAATTGTTTCACATGGGAGTCCACACATTGACCCTAGATATCGAGGATATCTACTTTCTAACAGGGTTATCACGACGTGGGTATCACGCTAGCTTGACCGGTAGCTGAGGTGGCAAACTCCCTATGAGTGAGTATTTTCGCCAGTACTGTGTTCCAGAGGCAGAAAGAAGCAAGGGAAAGGTTGCTATTTGGGGGGTCCAAAACTTGACCCTGCGAACCATCTTGTTCAC
>JASDQU010241058.1:251879-271900 GCA_032191745.1 Picea mariana
GGTCTTAAGAGTTTTGTTCACAGCTTCCACCTGACCATTTGCTTGGGGGTAGTAGGGTGACGAATGTTCCTGTCGTAACCCAAGATTTGACATTAACTTGGTCATCATTTGGTTTTGAAAGTGACTGCCATGGTCAGTGACAATCTCCCTTGGGATGCCGAACCTTGATATTATCTGGTTGATTAAAAAGAGAGCTCCAGTCTCTCCATCATCTTTAAACGTTGGCATAGCCTCAACCCACTTCATGAAGTAGTCTACAACTACGATGATATAGTGGTTCCCCCTTGCTAAAGGAGGGTTGCATGTAGTGTAATCAATCCCCCACTTGGTGAAGGGACAAACTGTGATGACAGGAAACATGGGAGCAGGATGTGCCCTCATATTCCGAGAGAAGATTTGGCACGAGTGGCACTTCTTGACTGATTCGATACAATCTTTTATAAGTGTCAGCCAGAAGTAACCTGCTCATATAATCTTTTGGGCTATTGCCAACCCAGACAAATGACCACCAAAATCTCCGGTATGGCAATCATTAAGCATGATAACTTCTTCGTCGTGAGTGAGACGTCGGCATAGAATGTAGTCTACACCTCTCCGATACAATGTATCATCAAGTATGAGATAATTCTTAGCCCGATGGCGTATGCGTCGATGCTCATCACGAGAAGAAGTGGTGGGGCAATTCAAAGTCTAGAGATAGATAATTATATCTCCATACCAGGGATCTGAAGAGGTGATAAAAAACATATCTCCTCTGATAGGCGACTCTTCGGGCACAAGATCACCTGATTCAACTGGAAGTTCCAAAATAAGTTCTGTGAAGACCAGAGACTTTTTGGATTTTGCTGAAACAAAATCTAAGTCATACTCTTGGAGGATGACTATCCATATACTGATCTTACCGCCTATTACTCATTGTGTCAACATGTGCTGAAATGGATTTACGACAACAATGACGGTAGTCTTGCGAAACAGAACATAATGATGGAACCGTTGAACAACATGGACTGCTGCCAACACAAGTTTTTCAATATGAGAATAATTTAGTTCCGGTCCTACAATGCTTCGGCTTAGGTAATAGATAACATATTCTAAGAACAAGCCATCTTCCTGAACTAAGACCATGCCAATGGTTGACTCTACTGCAGCCAGATATAATAAGAAATCCTTGTTATAGTTAGGTGGCGCAGAGTAGAGGGGTAGTTGTGAGTGCATGTTTCAATGCGGTGAAAGAGCATTGAGCGGCATCATCCCAATAAAAGGGAACGTCTTTTTTAAGTAAGCTCATAAATCCCTTGGTGATCTCGACGTAGTTAGCGATAAAGATTCTTAGAAAATTCCCATTGCCCTAGAGACTCTGAAGTTGAAGGATTGTGCGTGGGGGGGGCAACTGAATTATTGCCTCAACCTTGAGAGGATCGACCATGATCCCTGTTGTTGACACTATGAAACCTAAGAATCATCCCGATGTTACGCAAAAGCTGCACTTGTTTGGGTTCAAGCGAATCTGGAAGTAGCGACAATGCTCAAAGATAAGTCGGAGGTGTGTGGGATGATCCATTCTCTTGCAAGATCGAGATACTAAATCATCTAAATAGGCCTCGACTATATGCTTGAGGTCATTGAAAGAAAAAGACATGGCCCGCTGAAAGGTGGCTCCAACATTTTTGAGACCAAAAGGAATCTTATGATACGCAAATGTACTCCATGGACAGATGAATGCCATTTTGTGCTGGTCTTCGGGTTTGATTTGTATTTGGTTATATCCCAAAAAACCATCCATGAAAGAGAAGGCCTTGCAACCCGCACATTCATCAATTATCTGGTCGATGAATGGTGTGGAAACATTATCTTTGGGACAGGCCTTGTTCAAATCACGAAAGTCTGTACATACACGAATTGTACCTTGTTTTTTATTGACTGGCATGGGGTTTGACACCCATTGGGTCAAATGGATAGGATAGATAAAATCGACTTTTAGTAGTTTCTCAACCTCAACCTTAATGGCTGCTGCTTTCTTGGGGTTAGTTGGTCGAAGCTTCTGTTGGACAGGCTTGGCATCTGAATACGTTGTGATTTCATGTTCAACTATTTTTGGATCGATGCCTTGCATTTCCTCGTAAGACTAGGCAAAAATGTCGTGGAATTATTTAAAAAGATCTGTGTAGATTTGAATCTCTCCAGGGGAGCAGTCAGCTCCGACAAAAACATTCTCCATGACGCTAGGGTTTTGGGAGATGTTGATCGGTAAGGTTTCAGAGATCGTTTCCATATTACCCTCAACATAAACCTCGTGTGTAGCTAAGGGATTAATGGGACAAGACCTATCTCTTGTCATAGTCAAGGTGAATTCTCCAGCTTCGATTCTGCTTAACGCTGGGAGGAAGTATGATCTGTGATGAAGATCTTCCCAGGGTTTGTCTGGACTAGTCATTGCCTCAATTATAACTTCATCAATGGGCAAGACTAAGTCTAATGAATCAGTGTGAGCAAGAGAACCCTGAGCCCAAATAGGCTCTAGAAGTGGATCAAACTCTTGTGCAAGAGTTGGATCAATGTTGGTTGAATCTTGCTGGACTAAAGAGTACGCTACTTCAGCTGTGGACAAGGGAATGGACATGCCCTAGTGCCCTATCTCATCCATCATGGCCAATGGGGAAGGAAGTATCCACAGATCGTCGAAGTAAGTCATGCGGAATGACGAAACTTGAAAAATCTCAACCTTATGGTGTTTGGATATAAACTTGATATCGCCTTGAGGGGGCGGGTAATCAAAGGTACCCATCAAATATGGGCACAAACCAACCCCTACATTGACTACACCTGGCTGAGGATTATTGATCATCGGGACCATGGATGCCCCCAATGAAGGGTTAGGTCTGGAGAAAAAAAATTGATCGATGGTCACTATCCGACCCTCGTGTGGAAACAAGAAGACCCGAAAAACTGTAGCAACCACAGCTTGCATGGCATAAGTCCAACTCCTTCCTAACAAGAGGTTATAGTCGAGTAGAGCATCGAATACCTCTACCTCGACACACACAGTCTTCCCTCCTAACTACATGGGGAAAGAGGGAATGATACCATGTGGTTGGAATGAATGACCATTGAAAGCAGTGAGGAGAGTAGGTGATAGAGACAAAACAGGTTGGCCAACGACCTTCCAACATGCCAGTGACATAACGCATGTTGAGGCTCCCTCATCAACCACCATGCGGAAGATATTCTGAGTAAAAATTTTCGTGGGGTAAGCCACTACTATCTGAAACGCTACGTGGTAAGGCAGTCGAGGTTTTAGGTCGTTTGTATCCAACATGATTGTACCCAGATTACAAGTCTCGGTAGATCCTAAAGCGGTTAACAAGGCTTTCCTCTGGGAAGGGCAGCTTTGGAGGACCTCCAAAGAAGACATCGCACAAGGGGTTTGTGATAAATCTTCCATCACATAATAGTTTTGGGCAACCCTTGCATTTGGGTTGTGAGAAGTTTTTTTGAACGCACCTTTGGGGATGCATGTCATTGTTTCACCCACCATCTTCTCAATTTGTAGAGGAAGAGATGGGAGTTCGGCTTCTTTGCTCTTCTCATAAGTTCTTGGTTTACTATAGTCATGCGCACTAGTCGATATAAAATCATCACCCTTCACCATATATACATTCATGGATGTGGGGTTGGTTGAAGACAGAGAGGGTCCTTGGCTGCCCCCTTTCGTGCTTGCAGAGGCTTGATTTAGATTTTTCCCATGTTGAAATGGATTGGTTAACACAACAGGCTGTTGCTGCATCACAAAATTTTGGGCCTCTGCAAGCCGAGGACATAAATGGGTCGGGTGGTATTCTAGGCATAAGTTGCATGGATACCTCGCCTTCCTTTTTTCAGTGTTGTCCTCGCTAGCATTATCTGTAGGTTTTTTATCCCCCTTACCCTTCTTGCGTTGTTTTTTCTTTCCTTCAGGCTACTGGGTGGCCTTTGGATTAGTCGATTGCACTGTGTGTACATCCGTCATTTTGGTAGGGGGAGTAGCCAAAGTAGTAGTTTGGCTGGCCGCTATGTGTTGTATAGACAACTGCTGCAACTACTTTGTCAATTGCTCAGGAGGCTTTGTTTGTGCTGAACCAACAATACCATCAACATGTGGTCCGGCTCTCTGTCTGGTGTTATCAAGTATTGAGCATGGTGCATCTGGCAAGATCTCATATAATAAACCAGACTGAGAATAGTTTACCTCAAGTTGTTGAGCTCTCATGATGGTGTCTTCTTCGGAAAATACTCCCGACATCCCGACGTCTTTGGAAAACTTTGGGACCAAATACTTAAGAAACCACTTGAGCAGGAATGCTGGTGGGACTGGTACCTTAATAAAACTCTTTCTGCGTCTCCATTCTCAAATGTGATTAGAGATATGGTCCGCTTTTGTTTGTGAGAAATTGGCCAGCAATTCGGTGCCAGTGTCGTATCTCACAGGTAACTGGAAATGGTTTAGGAAAGCCATTGCCAGTTCATCGAAGGAAGAGTATCTTGAGCGATCGAGCTCAATGTACCATTTTCCGGCACTCCCAATGAGACTACATTGAAACAATCGCAACTATACGGAGTCGTCTTTCAACGAGTTAGATGAGCACCAAAGATGGAAGGTAGTCACATGATCTCCTGGATCTTCGTTAGGCTTGGCTTCGAACTTTGGGATGTCCGAAGGAAACTTCGTCAGCATAGAAGGCCAACCCAGATCGTGACAGATAGGGTCATTCAACAACCTTGTCAAGTTTTCCAAATGCAAGGTTGCCAGGAAGGGTAGTTTGGGTTGTTTGTAATAACTTGGGAAAAAGGGGCCTGGAGTTTGATTGGCACCCGGTTTCCAGAAAAAGTTCAGCTGCTGGCCCGGATTCTAGTAGAAACCATGGCCATGGCCGACATATGGATTTTGCATGTGAGGAGACATCATAAAAGGATTTCTGAAATAGGACATAGATGGTTGGGCATGCATTACATTCGAAGGACTTTGGGAAGGATTGCTCCATGTCGGTCCTGTGGGGATAGGTATAGTTCTTTGTCCAGGGTTTCATTGATTATGAAAAGAATTACCCCAGATCGACATTCTTGATGAGGGTACTGATCCTTGTCAAGAATTCCAAGGCCCTGGTGCGGAAGAAGTTCCTGGGTGTGCCCCCTGTGCAGGAATAGTACCCTGCATAGGAATAGGTTGTCCGAAACCGGAGTTGCCCCAGTTGGGAAAGTAGCTGACGAGAAGGCATTGTTACCAAAAGCACCGAACAAAGAAAACGATGTCGAACCTACCGACATATTATGCGAAGGTGGTCCTTGACTCCCCGCTCCAAATAAACTATGGTGTGCAGTTGGCCCGTCAGATTGCTGATGCACGCCATCGAGTGAAGGGGACGAAGGAGGTATATGACCTCCTCCGTAAGGGAAAGCATTAAAAGGATCAGGAGTGCCCCCCATGTGTCCTTGCAGAGGATCATTAGAGCTCCCTGCCCCCAGACCTGAATTCTGTGAAGTGGAGTAGGAAAGTAAAAGACTTATACCTAAACTAGGCATCCCGTATGAGAACAGAGGGCCTGTCGCACTTGGTGTGAAAGGGGTTGTGGCCACCGCCAGAGACGGGATCAGACCACTGTGCGATGCAGAGGTGATCGAGACCATGGTGGCTCGGACCGGTGATGGTGGGTTAGGAGGTCGAAACTCTCTTGTGGTGACAACCTTAGTGGGAATTGAAGAATTCCCAAAAGGAGTAACAACATTTGTTTTCATTGCTGCGTGCGACACTGTCTGGCACTCGTAAGGATGAATCGGTACGATGGTGGGTGCCGAAATATCAGTGGTGGAGGTTTCAACCAGACCAAAAGCTTGCGCTCCAAGGTATAAAATGGTCAATTCCTATGGATGTTGGTCGGGCACAATTTCTTGTGACCCGGTCGCTTCAAAAGACCCTTGTTGGTCTAGCTTTCACCTTAGTGGTGGCGGGGGTGGCTCCAGTGTAATCGGAATCAGGCCAAGAAGCCTTTGTGACTGGCAGAGATCATGATCCTCCACTATGTGAGAAGATCAAAGACACACTAGGGTAGTCTAACCGTTCAAAAACAATACGCACTAAAAAAGTCCCTAGAAGATAAGACAGACAAACACTAAATTAATTGGAAGAACAATTATAACAACCAACACTAGAGCAACTTACTAGTGCAAGTGCAACTCGAAAATGGAAGCACCCTCTAGGTATACTTTGAAAAGAATGGCCCGATGACTGTCCTAGGTACCGCGGTATACCCCCACAGTCACCTGTGTATGTCCCTAAAAAAGATAGGCAACTAGGTTGCCAGTGTGCAAGCAGTCACCAGGCGGGTACAATCGAAAGTCGGGTAGACCACAATGAGTAGGGTATCGAGCCGAAAACCTGTCAAGGGTATTGAAAGAAAGTGGTCCGAAAGACAATTGAGGACCTCGAATGGATTCGAGACCCACGAAGCCTCATGGCAAATGCAATCGACGAAATCCCAAAACAGGCGCTCTATATGTGTTCTCCACTACGATTGGTCCAAATTTGGAGGGGTTATCTCTGCTACCTTTCCGCATGCGACCTCGTGTTTATCCCCTGTGTTAGAGGGGGGTCCCGGATAAATTTCATGATACTGGACTTGGACACTCCCTAACTCAGACTCCAATGTTTGATTTTAATGGCCTTGAAGAGTTTCCTCTCCAACCTAATCGAAGGCCCTAATCTTGAACTAGTTGGTTAACCCTACAAACATAAAAGTCTAATAAATTTTAGATTTAGCGTTAATTTTATGGCTTGTCTTATGTCAAGGGGTATGAAAGTGAAACTAATGATGTTTGAAAGACGAAAGTAAAAAATGAACAGAAAGATGGAAACAAAAATTTTCACTTAACGCAAATTTTCAACAACTTTTCAAATTTTTTTATTTTTATTTTTCTAAGATCTTTTGAATCAGTAAACTTAAAGGATTTCACTTGACTACAAGCTTCTTACGATCTAAGTAAAATATCAAGAACTTAATAAAACAAATATTTTTCCCTGGCTACTATTGCAAAACCACACTTTTCAACCAAACAGGAAAATGAAAGAGATTTTTTATTTATTTGAATGCTGATAAAGCAAAAAGGAAAAATACCAACAAGTCAAAAACCAAGAAAAACCTTCTGGCCTAATCGCAGATCGCAAAGAATCACTTCAAGAAATCACACACTAGCAACTTAAAAATGGACTCTCACACTTGTCTAAAAACCGTAAAGAAAATTTTTAATGACAAATTTTAAATGAAAAAAGCAAGCTAAGGCTAAGATCAACCCTAAGATACTGACTACTAGGACATAGATTCAAAAACCTGAGAGGTATAACTCTTGTAAAGGGAAAGGATGACTGCCTTATCCTCAACAAAAATTATCCTACACAAGCACACTACTGACGATCCAACAACAAGCATGTGCACGCGAGCTGTGTAGAGCCAGAGGGCGTGTACACGCGTGCTGGCCTTATACAAGCCACGTGTATCTCTAAAAATCTGAAACAACTAAAAACAGACAATCCAAACCAGGAAGAGACCACTGATATTGAGAACCAGGATCTCTTGAAGGCTTAGACACTCTCTTTGATAGAAAAAGAAAACAATGTAAGGAAAAAATTTCGTAAAACAAACCAATCTAAGATGAGACTGAAAACAACAAAGACTTAGAAATAATTCCAGAAAACCCCTGAGAATGACTGATTCTGACAGGAAAGAGGATGACAGCCTCAAAAATTTTCTGGAATCTACACGCTACTGCTACTTCTTCAGATAGCGTTTACATGTGGGCTATAAGAAAGTAGGGCGTAGGTACACGCGTGAAAACCTTATGCAGGCCGCGTGTACCTCTGTGGGTCTCAAAAAAACACAGTCAAGCAAATAACAGAGATAGCTGGTATGGAAAACTAGACTCTCTGCTAGCTCAGACTTTGTAGAAACTTCCAAAAACAGGAAAGAAAACCAGTCTTTTAAAACTACCCAAAAATATTCCCAGGAACCCTAGAGACTTCCCCAGTATGGTTGCCAATTCTGTTGTGGTGGGAAATCCCCCTACGGACTAGAAAATAGGGTTATATTATGCACAAAAGAAACCTACTTTCTACCTTTGTCCCCAGACCTAATCCCCATTTATTTTTAGCAAATACATGGATATACCAACATACCTTGTTTCATATGTTTGATGTCGATCCTTCTTCATGCTTGATTGCTTGTTAGCAGCTCTCCTCCCAAGGTTGACTTGCATACAAAACAAGCAACAAAATACACATGCATTTTACCTACAAACTAATGGGTTAGAGATTCAAACATATATTTACTGAACTATGAAGAACTCAGATAGTGGGACGGGAAAATAATTTCTTTATTATTAACTTTAATGAATCAACTTACAATGTCAAGATCGGCCGCTGCTTCACGAATCCTGATCCTGGGCTCCTCTTCAACTATCTTCCAACTTCTTTGCTTTGTATCTCTCTTTGTACAAGGATGGCTAAAGGGTTGGGACAATGGGAATGTGCAATTGGGCAGAGTTTCTTTACTCTGATTCTCCTCCTCCAAATGGGACCCCTAACCCTTATTTTATAGGCTAGAAGAAGCTAGGTATTTGGACGAACCCTCGGCCATGCATGGCCGAGAGTTTCAGTTAACTCACCCAAAGCTGTGTGTTCCGTCGACAACTTTCCTTTTTTCATTCTTTTGCAGGTCCACGCTGGTTGTCTTAGGTCAGCTAGCGTGTACATGTGTTCAGTAATGGAGTAGGGCACGTGGGACCTTATAAAAGAGGTTTTTTAAAGAGTTGTTTAGCAGTGCTTTGGCAAAGAAGGGATCTGAGATGGCCTGATTCCAGGTAAGCATGTATGGTGAAAATTAGGTTTATAACAACATGGAAGACCAGGTGGTTAAGATCAAGCATAATTTAAAGGCAGCTCAGGATAGACAAAAAGTTTATACAGACAAGAACAGGACAACTAGAGAATTTAAAGTAGGGGAGCATGTACTTTTGAAAGTGAAGCCCAAGAAAAGATCTTTGAAATTAGGTAGTTGTACAAAGATGGCAGCCAGATTCTGTGGTCCATTTGAAATATTGGACATAATAGGGCTAGTTGCATACATGCTTGCATTGCCTGCTTCCATGAATGTGAATAATTTATTTCATGTCTCTTTACTAAAGAAATATGTACATGATCCTAACCATGTTATTGATTGGCATCTGATTCAGGTAGAGACAGAGGGAGATTTTCAGGTTCAGCTAGTGCGGGTATTGGAAAAAAAGGTAAAAATGCTCTGGAATCGAGTTATAGAGCTGGTGAAAGTTCAGTGGACCTGCTACAATCCTGAAGATGCTACCTAGGAGCATGAAGATGTCATGTGGGTAGAGTACCCATAGCTTTTTCAATAAATTTGAGATGTTGATCTCTATTTTGTATATGCACTGAGGACAGTGCCAAAATAAGGGGGAGGGGATGTAACACCCCAGGTTTTGAACCCCAATTTTAAATAATGTATTGTTACAATGCTGAGAGGCTTGAGTACCCAAACAATTATTTAAAGGGCCAGTATGCCCAAGAAATGTAATGTTTTGATCATTATAAATAATAAACACATCATTGGTTGCTAGACGGACAAGGACTAGAGTTATAGAGGGCTATGATTCAACAAGAGAGGGGGCTTGAGAGGCTAAATGTTTATTCCTATGTTAATTACCTTTCTGCCTAAGGGAAGGGGATCGGTTATGTGAGCTTCTTAGGGAAGGCCAAGAGGTTCTTGATTTCCCCATGAGGTTACTTAAACCCACCCCTGGTCAGATTGTAGGGTTGGTCATTGGCTCATCTGCTCCATCACCTCTGCGTTATCCTATTCCTCCCTCATGCACTCCCATGCACCCCCTGACCCATCCATTGATTCCATCCTCACCTGTGTTGGCAAAGTGAAAGGACTACTAAAGAATTAGCCACAGGATAGTTGGTTGTAATGGTCGTTGGTGCAATCCAACCATGACCTGGGGCCTGCATGTCTGATATGCATTGGCCTGTGCCATGTTTTACTCACAACTGCGAGTCCTGAGAGTTCCAACATTGAGATTCTGGACCAGCTGTGCTGGAGGCCCTAGAAAATAAAGGAGAAGGACTGCCTAAGGGACTGTATGGCAGAGAAGGATGGAGGTCCATTCTCTTTGGGTGGTACAGGCTGGGTAGAAGAGAGCCGAGTACTTGGATTGTTGTGGGTGCTAGGAAACCTGTGAGAGCTTGAGAGATGACTGGTTTGGGAACCCAAGTAACACTTTGGAACCGTGCTTGTGGATTCATAGCTCTGGCTCGGGGGTGACATTACTGTTGATATTTGGAGCATTGGTGTCTATGGTTGGGTGGAACGTCCTTGGTCTGCAGCCGATTGGTGTCATCTTTCATAAAGACAAGTGCTCTCTGTTATGGTATCATTTACATGGATATGAATGTTATTTTCACTGTATATTTAATTATCGTTTAATTGAATCTTTAGACTATGCATGCTTGCTAATTTCTGCTGTGCATGTCGTTAAAGTATTTTCTTTTATGCATTCTTAAATTTTAAAAGGTATTGGTAAGAAAAATAAGTCTAAGGGCAAGCTTGAAGGTGGCGCACCCGGCCTGTGGGTGGCTGGGTATGTTACAATTAGTCTCTTCTTGGAGGTAGACCAGGTACCTCTTCTGGAAACACATATTTATACTCTCTCAATATAGGATGGTCCTCTAGGCTTGTTTTACTGTCCTCAACAGAGTTGAGTACTTGTATTGCATACAATGGAAATCATTTTCTACAATACTTCTTCACTTGAAGGGTTGATATTTGTCTCCCTGAGACAACATTTTGAATTCACTGTAGGGTCCTTTTCTTCCCTTCCTCATCTTCACACTCTAATGTTTTATTATAACAATCCAACTTGTCTTTATGGGCATCCAACCAATCCATGCCAATCAACATGTCATAAGATACTAAAGGGAGTATGTTTAGAGATGCTTGGGTGGACAACCCATTCATAATGAATTGGCATGCTGGTATGAATTTTGTTACCTTTCTTTTTTTTCGAGTGGTTAGCTTTACTAGCCATGACTTAGCATGTTTTACTTGCTACAGTTTACATTTCTCAACAGCTTGAGGGGCAACATAACTCAAATTAGAACCAGGGTCAATTAAAATGGAAACAAGATGGTTGGAAATCATACCTTCCATATCCACCACTGAAGCTTGGTGGTCATCTTGTCTATTATCCAGGGCTGCATAAATTTTTGGCATGCTCCTAGCCACAACAATGACTGTGGTGGCTTCCTAGACATTGTATACCCTCCTATTGTATTGTTGTCTATGTGGGCAGTCCCTCAAAAAATGTTCTTCTACACATCCCCAACATTTCAATGGTTCTCTCTTTGTATTATCATTCTAAGAAGGATTGCTGATGAAACAAAAGCTCAGTTCCAGAGAGCTCAGGAAGAGAAGGAGAAGGCTACATAATACTTGCAAAAGGGAAAGACGAAGTCCTAGTACAATTATGAGTAGCATAGGACAGTGTAGCTGCCTATGAAAGTGAGAAGCAGAGATTCAGGAGGAAAAGAAAGTGGTCGAATCCTAGTTACAGAAAGGAAAACAGCAGCTGCTTGAAGAGAAGGCCATGTTCAAAGAAGCAGTAAGAAAAGCGTGTCTCTCTATGCCAGGCTTGGTACAGGAGGAGCAAGATCCTATCGAAGCTCAAGTAGTGAAGCTCGCAGAGAGTCTCCAGCAGTTTCAGGCTAGGATAGTTGAACTGGAGGCCCAAACAGTGTTGAGCACCCCGCAAGAAGTGTGTGACCAGAGGGAGGAGTCCACAAAAAACACAGTAACAAGTATAAAATCCCTCACCTCGGCATGTAAACAGTTGAGTGATAGAAGCGCCTAGACGTATGAATGCCTCACCGAGGATCCAGAGTTAAAGAAGACATAAGCTTAGTTACAGGAGGTGCAACAACAAGCATTTAAATTGCAGGCACATATGAAGCTGCTCACAATAGTGGAAAGGATGAAGAGATCCCAGGAGCAATGCACAGTACAAAAGCATATCACTTCCCTCCAAAGTAAGGTGATGGAAGTAACAAAAAAGTTACAACTTGTGCAGGATGAATATTGCAAGGTGTTCGAGGAGATCGATAGCTAGGTTTCAAAGTTAGATCAAGTAGTTGTAGCAGTAGAACAATGCCTGGAAGGGCCTATTACAGAGCAGACAGTCCAGTAGCTCGTTGAGCAAGAGGCTTAGGCGAGGTAGCAAGTCAAGCCAGCTCGAGTTAAGTTCAAGGATTTTGAAGCAACATTGTCTGGACCTGAGTGACTTGGGATGAGTCACAGGGGAGTGTTAGGGGCATGTTGGCTCTCGACCAAGTTTTGGGGAAACTTTGGTCAGTTTTGGAGGTTTTGACCCACTTTTGGACTTCGACACATTGGTTCAAGAAGGAACGCCCATGCGGAGCTGAGATCACGGATCTCACCTATTTTGAGGGATCACGTGGACCTAGTAAGGGGTCCTCTAGGGTTTTGTAACGGGTTTATGGGATGTCGGCCCATGGGTTTTCCCCATGTTTAGGCCTTATTGTAAGGGTTTGTAAAGTATAAATAAAGAGGAAGGTAGTGTAGAAGAAGTAGTTATGTAGTTCTGTGTGCGTCGAGGCTTGGTGCTCGACTATGATTTTGTAGACTGTGCTTAGTGCATGTGATGCTCAGTGTGGAGTAGGTGCTAAGTGTTGTGATAAGAGATTGTGGCTCTGTGCATTTGACCTATTTTTGGAGGGTAAAGAAGGAGGATCTAGTGCTTAGTGCACAAATCTCCTGTCTTGTGTGAAGTTATACTCCGTGGCTTAGTGCACAGGAGTGACTGAATGTAAGATCTTGGCGAATATTAAAGAGGCAAAGCGGTTTGTGGACGTAGCCCCACCCTGGGGTGAACCACGTATATCTGGTGTCTCATAGTTTGCTTTGTGCAGTGTTATTTCTATTATGAAATTGCTTAGTCCTTTGATTATGATGTGCAATGGATAAATATTTTGTTGCTTAAGTACTTTACTCATATTAAAGGGTAAATGAATGCTATATTTAACTCACAATGCTAAGTTCTCAGGGTGTATAATCACTTGTTGTTACTGCGCTCATATGTCTTTGATTATGCTCTGCGATGTTAATGAGGTTAATAAACTAATGCATGTTCACTTCCTAAGCATTGACAAAATATTCTGCGAAGTGCTCTTATCACAGAATCGTGTCCCAACCTTGTTACATACACCTGTGTCCTGTAACCCCCCCTGCTTCTACCTTGGGTGAGACTTTGCCTGCTTCACAAGTGTTGTCGAAAGGGCCAATAGTCAAGGTTTTTTTGGTGCACTGTTAAGCATTGAACCCTAGGTATGCCCCTGTTCCAACAAATGGTTCCATTGTCGGGACCTAAAACTGTGATTATCGGGAACTGAAGTAAAGAAAAGAGAAGCTTTGTGCGTAGATCTGTTGTTGAAGTGCATAGTACTCTACTTAACTTGCGAATCTTTGTGATAATAAAGTAAGATGTTCTGAAGAGGTAAGTTTTGTGCTTTGGTAAGATAAATATAAGTGAAAATTTTTGTTTTGAAAGCATGAACTTAAGTATGTTTAATAGATTTTGTCCTAGTTTGAAGGCTAGGGCGTAGTTGAAAGAAAGAGTTTATTTGAGTAAATTTAATGGAAATGAAGAAAGATATGTTATTCCTATGCATAGAAAGAGTTTTTGGACTGATAAGTGGATGCAGGAACATAGAAAGAATTTTTGCAGATTACAGGTCTAACACTATGATCCTAGGGGAAGTACATAGTACAGAAAATATTAGGGAACATTTAGAAGAAAAAGAGGATTGACTTTGTGTTATAATTGTAGAAGGCCAGGACATCTTGTTAAGGAATGCCCTGGGGTAGGCCCTATTTGTCTTTGTTGTAAGGTTGTTGGTCACCAGGTTGAGGATTGTCCAAGGATTATTTCTAAAGTTGAAGGGAGGGACATGAGACAAGAATTCATGAAAAAATTCAAGAGACTAAGGGTATGTTAGAAATTCATAAAGAGAAAAGATTATAGGAAGTTCAAACTATGTTATTACAGTTGAAAGACATGATGGATGTCCATAAAGATGTTAGTTTACCAGAAATCCTGAAAGCAAAATAACGCATAAGTGCAAGAATAGAAGACTTCGACATAGACTATATAGTCTTGGATGAAGAAACACAAGTGAATATTATGACAAAAGAAACTTGGAAATTTTTGGGAAAGCCTACTGTGGTACCTTATTTAGGAAGGATAGGCTTGTTTAAGGGCAATATGATAACTTTATGTGGAAGAGTAACTAGTGTACCTATTATTGTTCATGGAATATCAACTGAAGAATAATTTGAAGTCATTAGGTTTGTTGAGGACAATGCCCCTTTCCCACATTTGTTAGGTAAGACTTGGATTGAGAAGGATCTAATCAGAAGGAAAACAGAGGAAGAATCTACAGAAAAGAAAAAGCAAGAATTAATGGATTTCATAGCTAGGAAAATAGACCAACTAAGAGAAGAACAAGAGGATAAGTCGAAGCAACAAAACAAAGTAACAACACAGGAGGGACATAAATAAAAAGAATTAGCTATCAAGGTTGAAAGAATGAAAGAAGGCTTGAAGGACCTATCTATCCAAGAGACAAGTGTGCCCACCCATGAAGTGTTAAGAAAAGGGATAGTAACTTCAGAACCTTTGCGGGTACCTTGACAGTGCAAAGCCACTATGCTGGGAGAAGATAAGAATAAAAATGGAAAGAGGATTCCGAAATAGTTAAAGAAACACAGATAACAGGAAAGAAGGAAAGGAAGCTCAATAAAAAGAAGGTTAAGTTGGAAAATCTACAAGAAGTTAAGGAAACCAGATGGAAGACTTCACAGATTGGAACCTTGCAGGAGGCAGGTTCGCAAGGTTTGAACCTCGCTGGAACAACAGGTCCGTGCAGATTTGGACTTCGCTCTGGCAAAGTTATATAACCATTGGAGGCACCTCGACCATTAGAATGATGCTCCATCATGGTTAGGAAACACATTTATGGGTTTATGGACTGCTTTTGGATGATGTGACCACACCATAACGACTAGATTTACATTAATGGAAGTGTTTAACTCTAGTTTTTGTCCGTTGGAAGATCCATCATGGCCGCCTTGATTATTTAACTTGTCGATCATGGCACTAGGACCACTTTTTCTACCCGTGATTGATTGAGCTAAGTCGAGAATTTTCCAAGTGTCGAGTTGCGCTTCCTGTCATTATCTGAAAGTATACCCCGTAAGTTTGTTTGTCTACCCATTGTCTGTTAAAAGCTAGAATGTGGAGCAAACCCAACAATATTGAGAAGTCTGTTGAGGAAGTTATTAGGAAACTCATGGCCGAAAAACCTGTATCTGAAGGTATTCGAGCGTCATCGACTAGGGGACTGTAGGCTTCCCCTTCAACCGGACATTGTTCCACCCGCATCAACCCTGTAACTGAACAGAGAAGTAAGCACCGTGGTGATCGGGCTAACGTGAAGTAAATCTGGTCGATCCTTCCTAAATATATTCTGCCTCTGGCCGATGTTGTTAACCGCAATAGTATCCCTCGATATTTCGAGTACTCCGTGTTCACTGCGTACATTCCGAAAGGAATTCTTCTAGTAGGGACTCAGTTAGGGAAGATCTCATTGTTGAAGCACAATGACTTCAACTTAGGAGACCGGAAGAACTACGCTACACTAGCTACTCACTGTTACTTAATGAAGACAACTAGAAAGAAACCTTGCCTCATCTCGCAGCCATGGATCAAGGGGTTGGCGCAGTCAACCGTATTGAATGTAATGAAGATTCCCCATTTTGGTCACCACCAGGAGTTTAACACTTGCATCAAACTCCTTCTATCATGCTATCATGGCTGATATCTATGGCTCAAGAGAAGAATTATTGTGGATCTAGAAATGATCCACCTGATCACAGGTTTAAGTTTGAAGGGTCCTGACACACAACATTTCTATCCAGGGAAGACCTCAGACCGTTCTTTAGCATAGCGCATCAAAGAAGCCTATGGAGAGGTAGAAAAGGGGAAGCGAGGTTACAAGGTAGCCTCCATACAGGATGGCGCAGTGCACCTTTCTTGTCAACTCTTAGATAACAAGCTAGTGAGAAAGAACCGCCCCACACAGGTCACCAAGTTCTTGGTGGACCTCGCAGGAAAGTGTGTGGAGGGCTTGCAGATGAGCTGGGTGAAATACCTCGTCAACGAGCTAGAAAAGGATTGTCATGAAGCCTAGGACTTAGGAGTTCCACTATAGTTGTTTGATCATATTGATCGCATTTGTGGCTTGGAAGATGCTTGAAGGAGCTACTTTCCTAGAGATCGCACCTACGGAGCCCCTGGCTGCTCAGTTTTCCACCCTGTGGTATACCAATGACATGGCGAAGCAGTGGCAGTCTAATGTCGTGTTTCACAGATATTATCAGTAGTTGAAAGTCGCCATTGAAGCATTCTCGTGTATAAAACCATGTACCCTACATTAGTACCATCCCATAGAGAAGTTTCGTGATGATCCCCACTTCATTTACATCACCGCACAAAGAGATGAGCACTAGGAAGAATTGCAGTCATACTATAAGCTCGCGGATGAAGATATGGAACAGATTATAAAGGAATGGCCAAAAGAATTTCTTGTACCTATTGCCGATGCAGAGTTACCTGAAACTGACACTATAGGAAGCCCGATGGTTACACAAGCTGAACATGTCAGACAGTCTAGTGGGATGAAGAAGTAGAAAAAGTAGGTTGAAGTTCGGGACACAGAGAGTGATGAAGAGGATGAAGAGAAAACTTCTGGAGATAATAGGCCTGGCTCACTAGGAGGAGGAAAAAATGAAGAAGAAGGACAGGGAGGAGGAGAAGATGAAGAAAAAGTACAGGGAAGAGGAGATGAAGGAGAAGAAGAGAAAGGAGGAGGCAAAGCTGCAACACCTGAAGATCCCCCTATTGTGACAGTGACCCCACATAAGAGGAAAGTTACTTTGAAGAAACCTTCAGCAAGGAAGAAAACACGCGTCAATAAGCCACAGTTGGAATCCACTCTCACTGAAGATGACATTAGTCTGGTCTACAGAGATATGGAGGATGCCTTTGAAGACATGTTGTAGAGATACGAAGAGAAACAGGTGGATTTATATGAAAATATTGAGAGAGAGTTGAAGGAAGTGTAATAGGTTGTTCGTCTGGTCCGCGCAGTGCCTACTGCGTCATCTGTGCCTTCCTCATCACAGACCGTAGACTTGGGGGACGAACCAACTCCACAGGGTGAACCAGAGATTTGGATCACCCTCTCCCAATATAGCATTAATTTTACCACCCCCATGGTACTACAGGATAGCCCCAACTTGGATGTTGAGGTTAACCTTAAAGAAATACCTCCAAGACAGGTCGAAGTATTGGAGGTAGGTTTGAAGGCATACATAAGGGAAGAGAGAGAAATCATCGCTGAAAAAGAAGCCCAACTAAGAAGGCTTGCTGATGAAACAGAAGCTCGGTTCCAAAGAGCTTAGGAAGAGAAGGAGAAGGCTATAAAAGCCTTGCAAAAGGAGAAAGATGAAGTCCTAGTACAATTACAAGCAGCGCAGGACAATGTAGTTGCCTATGAAAGCAAGAAAGTAGAGTTTCAGGAGGAAAATAAAGTCGGTGAATCCCAACCACATAAATAAAAAGAGAAGTTTCTCGCAGAGCAGGCCATGGTCAAAGAAGCAGTAAGCAAAGCATGTCACTCTGTGTCAGGCTTGGCATAGGAGGAGCAAGAGCCTGTTGAAGATCAAGTAGCGAAGCTCACAGAGACTCTCCAAAAGTGTCAGGCTAGGATAGTTGAACTGGAGGTCGAAACAGTGCCGAGCACCCAGCAAGAGGTCCATGAACAGAGGGAGGAGTCCACCAAAAACATAGTAGCAAGTATAAAATCTCTCACCTCGGCATGTAAACAATTCAGTGATAGAAATGCCCAGACGTATGAATGCCTTGCCGAGGATCCAAAATTAAAGAATCTAGAAGCTAGTTACAGGAGGCGCAGCAGCAAGCATTTTCATTGCAGGCACAGATGAAGCTGCTCACAGTAGTGGAAAGGGTGAAGAGATCCCAGGAGAAATGCATAGTACAACAAAAGATCACTACCCTCCAGAATAAAGTGATGGAAGTAACATAGAAGTTACAACATGTGTAGGACAAATCTTGCAAGGTGTTCGAGGAGATCGATAGCCAGGGTTCACAGTTAGGTCAAGTAGTTGCAGCAGTAGAACAATGCCTGGAAGGGCCTGTTACAGACAAGACAGTCCAGGAGCTTGCTGAGTAGGAGGCTTAGGTGAGGCAGCAAGTTGAGGAAGCTTGAGTTTAGTTCGAGGATTTTGAAGCAACATTGTTCAGACCTAAGTGACTCAGGATGATTCATAGGTGAGTGTTGGGGGCCTGTTGGCCCTCGACCAAGTTTTGGGGAAACTTTGGTCGGTTTTGGAGGTTTTGGCCCACTTTTGGACTTCGACACGTTGGTCAAAGAAGGAGCGCCCAGGCAGAGCTAAGATCGCGGAGCTCACCTATTTTGAGGGATTATGTGGACCCATTAAGGGGTCCTCTAGGTTTTGTAACAGGTTTATGGGAAGTCGTCCCATGGGTTTTCCCCATGTTTAGGCCTTATTGTAAGGGTTTGTAAAGTATAAATAAAGAGGAAGGTAGTGTAGAGGAAGTAGTTTTGTAGTTATGTGTGCGTCGAGGCTTGGTGCTCGACTATGATTTTGTAGACTGTGCTTAGTGCATGTGATGCTCAGTGTGGAGCAGGTGCTAAGTTTTGTGATAAGAGATTGTGGCTCTGTGCATTTGACCTATTTTTGGAGGGTAAAGAAGGAGGATCTAGTTCTTAGTGCGCAGATCTCCTGTCTTGTGCGAAGTTTGACTCTGTGGCTTAGTGCACATGAGTGAATGAATGTAATATCTTGGCAAATAATAAAGAGGTGAAGCAGTTTGTGGATGTATCCCCACCATGGGGTGAACCACGTATATCTTGTGTCTCATGGTTTTCTTTGTGTAGTGTTATTTCTGTTAACGCGCTCATCTATCTAGGAATTTTCCCTCTTGATACCATCCATTCGGAGTTGAATCAGTTCGCATAGTCTCACTACCCCGAGCCAAAGGTATCGAGGACTGTTTCCTTCCCTTGATGGGCGGTCTCGATGCACACAAGATCTCCCGACCTATGGTTAGGATCCATTAGGTGCCTAAGGTTTACTTGTCCTACTTGGACCCCACTCAACTTATCAACCAATTGAATATTGATATGCATCATCACACGGGCACTCTTAGTTAGCATCAACTCATATTTCTCTCTCAATTTGCTAGGTGGAACCCGCGATAATCAATGGTTGAGATTGGGTTTCGTTTAACACCTAGGTCATTGCTGTCACAATGCACCTATCTATTGACGTGACATGTGGCCCAGTATCCCCTCAACACGTGGACCCAACATGTCTCACCATGTCATCATAGGGCGCTTAAGCTCGCTCAACTAGAGAATGACAATTGTCCCTCTCCTATGAACCAATTTAAAATTTTTAATTAATATTTCTTAGAATACCACTCTTTGGTGTCCAATTACTTAAACCTTATTAGGAATAATTAGTATTCACTAATTATTTATCCTTGTAAACATAATTTCACTTAGCCAAATAATCTATTTCATAATCCTGGACTAGTAATTAATAAGTATTTACTTTTTCTTTCTTCCCATTAGAAATAGTTTAGTACTAATTTAATCATTACTCATAAGATAATTATAAGTAATTATATTATCACAGGTTAAGGTTAATTAGGCCATAACATAATTAAATTGGTTAACCTTAATTAATGTATATAATTCACTACTTAACATGATAAGGTTAATTATGCCAAAATATACTTAA
>JASDQU010241058.1:271927-288866 GCA_032191745.1 Picea mariana
TATTTTCTAAGATCTTTTGAATCAACAAACTTAAAGAAGGATTTCACTCGACTACGAGCTACTTACGATCTAAGTAAACTATCAAGAACTTAAGAAATCAAAGACTTTTCCCTGGTTACTAATGCAAAACCACACTTTTCAACCAAACAAGAAAATGAAAGAGATTTTTTTTTTATTTGAATGCTAACAACACAAAAAGGAAAAATATCAACAAGTCAAAAACCAAGAAAAAAAAACTTTTGGCCTAATCACAGAACACAAAGAATCACTTCAAGAAATCACACACTAGCAACTTAAAAAAGGTCTCTCACACTTGTCTAAAAACCCTAGAGAAAATTTTTAATGACAACTTTTAAATGAAAAAAACAAGCTAAGGCTAAGATCAATCCTAAGCTACTAACTGCTAGGACAGAGATTCAAAAACCTGAGAGATATAAATCTTGTCAAGGGAAAGGATGATTGCCTTACCCTCAACAAAAACTATCTTGCACAAGAACACTACTGAAAATCCAACAACATGCGTGTGCACGCAAGCTATGTAGAGCCAGAGGGTGTGTACACACGTGCTAGCCTTATACAGGCTGCGTGTATCTCTAAAACTTTGAAACAACTAAAAACAGACAATCCAAACTAGGAAGAGTCCACTGATTTTGAGAACCAGGATCTCTTAAAGGCTTAGACACTCTCTTTAATAGAAAAAGAAAACAATGTAAGGAAAAAATTCGTAAAACAAACCAATCTGAGATGAGACTGCAAACAACCAAGACTTAGAAAGAGTTCCAGAAAACCCCTGAGAATGATTGATTCTGACAGGGAAGAGGATGACTGTCTCAAAAATTTTCTGGAATCTACACGCTACTACTACTTCTTCAGCTAGTGTTTACATGCAGGCTATAAGAAAGTAGGGCACGGGTACATGCGTGCAAACCTTATGCAAGCTGCGTGTACCTCTATGGGTCTCGAAAAAACACAATCAAGCAAATAATAGAGATAGCTGGTACGGAAGACTAGACTCTCTGTTAGCTCAAAATTTGCAGAAACTTCAAAAAATAGGAAAGAAAACCAGTCTTTTAAAACTACCCAAAAATATTCCTAGGAACCCTAGAGACTTCCCCAGTATGGTCGCCAATTCTGTTGTGGTGGGAAATCCCTCTACGGACTAGAAAATAGGGTTATATTATGCATGCAGATATGACCAAAAGAAACCTACTTTCTACCTTCGTCCCCAGACCTAATCCCCATTTCTTTTCAGCAAATACATGGTTAGACCAACATACCTTGTTCCAGATGTTCGATGTCGATCCTTCTTCACACTTGATCGCTTGTTAGCAGCTCTCCTCCCAAGGCTAACCTGCATACAAAACAAGAAACAAACTACACATGCATTTTACCTACAGACTAACGGGTTAGAGATTCAAACATATATTTACTAAACTATGAAGAACTCATATAGTGGGATGGGAAAAGCATTTTTTTATTATTAACTTTAATGAATCAACTTACAATGTTGAGACCGGCCATTGCTCCATGAATCCTGATCCTGGGCTCCTCTTCAAATGTCCTCCAACTTCTTTGCTTTGTATCTCTCTTTGCACAAGGATGGCTAAAGGGTTGGGACAATGGGAATGTGCAATTGGGTAGATTTTCTTTACTCTTATTCTCCTCCTCCAAATGGGACCCTAACCCTTCTTTTATAGGCTAGAAGAAGCTAGGTATTTGGACGAACCTTCAACCATGCATGGCTGAAAGATTCAGTTAACTCACCCAAAGTTGTGTGTTCCATCGACAACTTTCCTTTTTTCGTGCTTCTGAAGGTCCACACGGGCTATAGTGGGCCAGATAGCATGGACATTGTAGATCCACGTGGGTTGTAGTGGGTCAGCTAGCGTGGACTTTTAAAAATGGAGTTTTTAGAAGAGTTGTTCAGTAGTGTTTTGGCAAAGAAGGAATCTAATATGGCTTGATGCCAGGTAAGCATGTATGGTGCAAATTAGGGTTATAACACCTCTCCTCTTCTTCACTACTCTAAAAATCAAACTGTAAAGGTAGTAAGAAAAAGAGAGGGATAGTGGAGGGGAAATCACACAAGTGAAAATCCCTCTTCTGCACCTTCCCTCCCAAACATCACACTTAAGTTTATGGCCATGGTGTCCTTTCTTAAGTTTTTTATCTCACACTTGAACGTCATTCCCTTTCCGAACAAAGATCCTCTGGGTCACATGTTCGTAATCCAAACCTTCACACTCGACAAGCTTATATATTCCCTTTTATCATCGATATAGCCACCTCGGTAGGGCAGGACCCATCCTCACCAAGATAGCCTATATCAGAAGGGAAGGATACTTCATTTTTGATGTATCCTGTATTGACAGGGAAAAAATTTCCTTGTCAAATGCCTTCAAATAGCCCTAACATTACCCAGATTGTTGCTAGTCTTCTCAAGTTTTAGGTTGGTAATTTCTGTATATGTTTATTTTCTAGTTGATAATTAATCTAACAAAATTTTATCTTGTAGAATTTTCATGTGTTTATGGTGTATATTCAACCCTGTCTGCTCCAAGAAAAGGATCACAAAGTGCAGACAAGGCTTCAATTGAGGAAGCCTTTGCAAGTAGAATCTTAGAAGAGGAAGACATCAACACCCCTGGACCTGTCTATGATGATACTAAGGGTGTCATTGATAAATATACCTCACTTAAATGGGGAGAATTGTATTATATTTTCAACAATCAGACATTCACTCAACCGCCTGAAGAGGATTATGAACTCAACACATACAAAAACATCATAAGGTCTAAATTATATAAATTTGCATCGCATGCAACAATATTTCCCTACGTGGAATCCATTTCATGGATCGTGAAGCATGCTGATATGGATATTATATACATAACGAATTCCCAAGGCCAACCAATCACCTCTTTTTAGGGTTCAAGTATTCCCCCCCATTATCATCTAGAGGAAGGAGAAAAGGCATTGGAAAAGAAGCCAATGAATAATTACCAACACAGCTTCAGGGAACTCTTAAAGAGTTGGTACAAACCTCTAAAAATATTCAAGTCTAGGCCATCTAATGAATATGCCACAAATCTACTTAGGATTCCATACCGATATGCAGTAGTGATGATATGCATGCTTTATGGGGATCTCGATGCTAAAAAAATCAAAATAACATGGGTACCTCTCTTGTACTATGTCACAGACCCTGGTTTGACATTCAGCTAAGCAAACACATTATCTTTTGCCTTGAAGGAAGAACTTGCAACAATAAAGCACACTTCTTCAGGGGATTTTTCAAGCTTCCTCATGTCATCCTACCTCCTCGATGTGATGTGTGTATTCCACGCTTATCCTCAAATGGCCTAGGCATGGAAACCTAGCGATCCTCCAATTCTCATTTATTGCAAGGTGTTATGGGAGCACAAATATCATTTTGAATACCAGAAAAACAATGATAATTTATTAATCCCTTTATACCAAATCATATTTGGTTCGCTAGTGCCTTGCATGCCAGATAAGGCTCATGATAGTCAAAAGGATAGAGGATTTGTATCTCCTTGAATATTGAAACTACATCAGGATAGATGGAGCTACCAAATCTCCCCACCTACTCCTAAAGTTTGTCCCAGGTAGATTAGTATCATAAGACATCACATATCAGATGATTGTACACAGGGTAGGCACAAAATTATATAGGGATGATAAATCCATCTAGCCCCCTCTCCCACTTTAGGTTGGGTCATACTCATTTAAGGATGTCAAGGAAGCACAAGCAGAAGAAAATGCAATGCCATATTTCCACTTCGACGAAGAAAGATTAAGAAGGCACGATACTTTGGAAATCCTGAGCACCCACTAAATTAACTATAAAGACAAATGGAAGTACACAACCGACGTCTAGGAGGAATAATAAGTACACTGCCGAGCCATAACCTACCATGTAACATACCCATCCAGCCACAGGTCGGGGTATGCCACCTGCAAGCCCACCCTCAGACTTCTTTCTCATGCTGATACCTTCTTTATATATTAAGGATGCATAAGATAACAGATTTAACGACATGCACAACAATATCCAACAAACATGCATAATCTAAAGATTATATTAAATGATAATCAAATATACACAATGGAAATACATTCATATACATGTAAATGATAATTAAATTAAAAAACGGAGTAGATTCATACATATATAATAATATCATGACAGAGAGCACTTATCTTTAAGAAATATGACATTGACTGGCTATAGACCAAGGACATTCCACCCAACCGTAGACACCATTTCTCCAAATCTCAATAGCAGTGTCACCCCCGATCCAGGGCTATGAATCCACAAGGACGGTTCCAGAGTGTAATTGGGTTCCCAAACCAGTCAACTCTCAAGCTCTCATAGGTTTCCCAACACCCACAACAATCCAAGTACCCAACTCTCTTCCACCCAGCCTGTACCGCCCCAAGAGACCGAACCTCCACCCTTCTTTGCCACGTAGTCCCTCAGGCAGTCCTTCTCCTTTATTTTCAGGGCCTCCAACATAGTTGGTCCAGAATCTCACTGCTGGGACTCTCAGGACTCGCAGTTGTGAGCAAAACAGGGCACAAGCTAATGCATTTTAAACATGCAGACCCCAGGTCACGACTGGATCACACCAACGACCACTAAAACCAACTATCCCATGGATAATTCTTCAGAAGCTTCGTTTCCTTTGCCAAGCCAAGACGTAGGTGAGGATGGGTCAATGAATGGGTTAGGGGGTGCATGGGAGTGCATGCCTGGGAGTGCATGCATAGGAGTGCGCAAGGGAAAAATGAGTGAGTGAATGGGAAATCAGTGAGCAAGTCATCACTCAAACCCCCCCATCAGACCAGAGGTGGGTTTAAGTAACCTTGTTCGAAAACAAGAACTTCTTGGCCTTCCCCAAGAATCTCACGTAACCGATCCCCTCCCTTAAACAAAAAAGGTAATTAAAAATAGGAATAATCACTTAGTCCCTCAAGCTCCCTCTCTTGTTGAATCATAGACTTGTATAACTTTAGTCCTTGTCCGTCTAGAAGCCAATGATGTGTTTATCATTAATAATGATCAAAACATTACATTTTTGGGGCATACTGGCCCTTTAATAATTTTTTGGGAACTCATGCCTCTGAACATTGTAAAAATACATTATTTAAAATGGGGGTTCGAAACCTGGGGTTTTACATCGCCTCCCCCTTATTTTGGCACTGTCCTCAATGAATATACAAAATAGAGATCAACATCTCAAATTTATTCAAAAACCTATGGGTACTCTGCCCGCATGGCATCTTCATGATCCCAGGTAACATCTTTAGGACCGTAGCAGGTCCATTGAACTTTTACCAATTCTATAACTCGATTCCGGATCATTTTGACTTTTCTATCCAATACCCACAATGGCTGAACCTAAAAGTCTCCCTCTGTCTCTACCTGAATTAGATGCCAATCAATAACATGGTTAGGATCATGCACATATTTCTGTAGTAAAGATACATGAAATACATTATGCACATTCATGGAAACAGACAATGCAAGCATGTATGCAACTGGCCCTATTATGTCCAATATTTCAAACGGACCACAGAATCTGGCTGCCAACTTTGTACAACTACCTAATTTCAAAGAGATTTTCTTGGGCTTCACTTTCAAAAGTACATGCTCCCCTACTTTAAATTCTCTAGCTGTCTTTTTCTTGACTACATGNTATTTCAAACGGACCACAGAATCTGGCTGCCAACTTTGTACAACTACCTAATTTCAAAGAGATTTTCTTGGGCTTCACTTTCAAAAGTACATGCTCCCCTACTTTAAATTCTCTAGCTGTCTTTTTCTTGACTACATAAATTTTTTGTCTATCCTGAGCTGCCTCTAAATTTTGCTTAATCTTGACCACCTGGTCTTCCATGTCCTTGAGCAACTCCAGCCCAAGTACCACTCTATCAGTTGGGTTGTCCTAGTTTACTGGAGTATTGCATTTCCTACCATACAAGGATTCAAATGGGCTCATTCTCAATGAAGCTTGGTACCCATTGTTATATGCAAACTCAACCAAGTTTAAGTAATCTTCCCACTTAGATGGCTTATCCATCACATACATTCTCAGCATGTCTTCAATTATTCGATTGACTCTCTCTATTTTCCCATATGTCTGGGGATGATATGCTATGATAAAGTTTATATTTGTGCCAAATCCTTTAAACAGTTCCCTCCATAAGTCAGAGTTAAACTTTGTATCTCTATCCGAGACAATTGTTCTAGGTATACCATGCAACCTAGCAATTTCCTTCATGAAAATTTCTTCAATATTAGTCGTTGTATGTGTTGTCTTCACAGGTAAGAAATGAGCAGCCTTTGTTAATTTGTCGACCACCACCATGATTGAATCATGTTGCTTATTTGTTCTGGGTAATCCTGTGATGAAATCCATGGTGATCACTTCCCATTTCTTCTCTGGAATTGGCAATGGCTGCAGCAAACCCATTGGGTGCCTATGCTTAGCCTTCACCTTTTGACATTCCATACATCGAGCAATGTAATCAGCAACATCCTTCTTCATTCCCGGCCAAAAGAACTAGCTTCTTACTGCTGTAATTGTTTTCTGGTAACCTGGATGTCCAACATAAGGAACATCATCCATTTCCTTGAATACCGCATTCCTCAGTTCTCCGGAACTAGGAACATAGATTTTTTTTTATGCATGAGTAATCCATCTTCTTTTATCTCATACTCTATTTTTTGTTTTGCATCTCCTTCCTGTAAGTTTTCCTTTACCTGTACATAATGCTTATCTGTAACAAGACCATCTAAAATTCTTCTCTTCAAGTCTGACTGATGCATATTGACAGCAATAGCATGCATGAGATGCACTCTCCTACTAAGTGCATCAACAACTTTATTCTCTTTTCCCTTGATATGATTAATATCGAAGTCATAATCACTTAAAAATTCCAGCCATCTGGTTTTCCTGGCATTCAAGGTTGACTGTTCAAAAAGATACTTCAAACTAATGTGGTCTATTCTTAATTCAAATTTCTTCCCCATGAGACAATGCCTCCACATCCTCAAGGCACAAAAAATGGAAGCAAGTTCCAAGTCATGCGTGGCATAGTTCCTCTCATGTTCCTTAAGCTTTTTGGACTCATATCCAATGACATGTCCATTTTGCATGAGGAATCCCCCAAGTCCTTCTTTACAAGCATCTGTACATACCACAAAACTTTCACTTGGGTCAACAATCTTTAACACAGGCGCACTAGTAATTAATTCCTTCAACAGGTTAAAATTATTTTCACACTTGAGTGTCCATTCAAATTTAGTTCCCTTCTTTTGCAAAGAAGTTATGGGATGAGAAATCTTAGAGAGCCCTACTATGAACCTTTTGTAGTAGCCAGCTAATCCCATAAAAGATCTAACGTCTGACACATTTCTGGATGTTGGCCACCCTCTAATGGCTTCAATCTTCTCTAGATCTACTGCTATGCCCTGCTCTGAAATAATGTATCCCAAGTAATGAATCTGCTTTTGATAGAAAAAAAACTTACTCAACATGGCATACAACTGATGTTCTCTCAGTACTTGCAATACCAATCTTAAGTGATATTCATTCTCCTCTTCATACTTAGAATAGATAAGTATGTCATCCAGGAATACTATGACAAACTTGTCCAAATAATTTCTGAATATGCCATTCATTAAGCACATGAAGACAATTGGTGCATTGGTCAGTCCAAATGGCACCACTACAAATTCATAATTCCCATACCTCGTCCTAAAGGTTGTCTTATGAATGTATTATTCCTTGATTCTTACCTGATGGTATCCTGCCCTCAGAACAATATTTGAAAATATCTTTTCTCCTCTTAGCTGGTCAAAGAGGTCATCAATTCAGGGTAGAGGATACTTGCTCTTTATAGTGTACTTGTTTAGCTGTCAGAAGTCAATACACAGACTCAAGGTTCCATCCTTCTTTTTTACAAAAAGCATGTGATCCCCAAGGTGAAACACTTGGACGTATGTACCCTTTCTTCAACAATTCCTCCAACTGCATTTGTAATTCTTTTAACTCTGGTGTACTCATTCTGTAAGGTGTTTTTGACACTGGGGCACCTCCTGGCACTAAATCAATTGAGAATTATATCTCCCTTCTTGGTGGTAATCCGGGTATTTCTTGGAATACATCTTCAAATTATTGTATCACCAAGAAATAATCAAGGCTTGGCCCCTTTGTATCAACTCGCTCCTCCACATGAGCTTCATACAGTTGACATCCTTTTCTAAAACATCTTTTTAGTTGTAGGGCTGAAATCTCCCTTATAGAGATAGGTCTTAGAACTCCTTTCACAGCGCTCTTTTTTCCATCTCCATAAAGACATGTAAATGTCTTGTTATGAAAATCTAGGACAACATGATGCTTGTCCAACCAATCCATCCCAATTAGAACATCATAATACCCCAATGGTATGATATTTAGATCAATACTAGTATTCATGCCATTAAGACTTATGGAACAACCTCTGACCATATCATGGATTCTTCTTTTGGTTCTGGTGGCTAACTGAACCAAACTTACTTTTCCAAGTTTAATTTTCTCCAAATGTAATCTATCCACTATCTTAGGATCAATGTAACAATGAATTTCTCCTAAATCAATCAAAATAGCAACAGGCTGATTTATGATCTTACCTTCCACCTCGATCATATTGGACTAGTACTCTGCTTGTCCATCATTTAAAGTTGCATAGATTATTCCCATATCTTTGACTGTTGTATCCTCTTGGATGTTGTGCACAGTCTTCACTCTGTCCTTTCTATGTGGGCAATCCTTGTACAGGTGATCTTCCTTGCATCCCCAACATTGGATTGGTGGTCTTACCCTTTTCCCCAAGGAATCTTCCTTCTTGAAATCTCCCTTAGCATACTGATCTTACTGATTTCTATTAGGCTTATTCCTATTGAAGGGAGGTTTAAATCCTTTCCTCCTCTGATTGGACTTCGCATTCTTCTTGTCATTCCAAGATTTATGCAAGGATTCTCTTCCTTGGCCTTTCTCATACAGGTATATAGCCTTCCAAAGGACCTTAGTCAAGGTCTTAGGTTCATCATACTTGATCTTTTACTTATAAAAGGCTGGCAATCTACTCAGAAATATCTGTATTTTCACTTTCTCATCGCCAATGAACTTGACATACTTTAATAATCCCAAGAAATTCTTCTCATATTCTTCCATAGTCATGCTTCCCAACCTGAGTTCAAAAAACTCCTGCATTTTCTTGTCATAGAAATCCTATGAGAGGTACTCCTTCTGGAAGTACTTCTTGAACTGCTTCCAAGTGATCTTACTTTCATTAACATGCTCCACTTTCTTCAATTGGTCCCACCATATTGCAACTTTCCTGTGTAAATGGTAGGTGGCAATCCCGGCTTCCATGTTTGGTGAATAGTTATGCAACTGAAAGTATCTCTTGAGTCCAAGCAACCATGCTTCAACATCATATTCCCTTTCTCTTTCACATCGAAGGAAGGTGTCTTGAGATTACTCAACTCTCCTTGAAAACCATCTACCTCTTGTTTCCTTCTTTAGTGTGTTTGACAGGAGACACCTTTGGAATTCTTACGGGATCATCCGTTGCATAAAAATTTGTTTCTAAGTAAGGAGGTGAGTGGTGTCCATGAGCTCTTCTAGAACTTTGGAATAACCAACTCTTCCATGATCATTTATCCTTTCATGACACTTGCCTTCTTCCTCTTGTCTTGAGTTTGATCCCTTCTTCATTTGCCTCTGCAAATAATTCAAGCTCTGCAACACTTGAGCATTTATATGACTTTTCCCTCTCATTAGTCTCTCGTTGTCTTCTTTGTAGCTCTGCACTTCCATCTTCAGACTTCTTACCATTTCTATCAACGTTTCCTGTTCTTATTTTCCCTTGCGTCCATTGGACTCTGCTTATGTATTACCAACTCTGGTATTTTGGCCTTCAGCCTACTTTTCATGACTAGAGGCTCCCTTGCCTTCTTCCATTTCCTCAATACGCATCCTGAGATGAGGTGCTTAAGCCTCTTAATTTTGCAAAATGTGCAAGCGACCATTTTGTTAAAATTATGCATATGATAGACAAAATTTCCAAACCATGCTACAAGTCTCTTTATTTTTGTTTTGTTTATGGAGATCATATCCACATTCTCCAAAAATAACAGTCTCCCGTTATCCTTGACTGACATAGAGTTTCACCCTGCGTAGGTGCTTCCTTCAAACCATCTCCCAGGTGACCACGAATAGAAACTGTAGCTAAATCCTTCCTTGGCACTTTTCTATCTCAAGGACAACCAATTCTTCCCTTAGCCTTCCTTTCCTCAACTCTCAATCTTCATATGAACAAGGCCATGACCCTACGCTTAGATGAAAAAGTGCTTGTCTAGATCTTTAGGACTTCGGGACTTTCATCTAGGACCAGATCAATGATCCTCGTCCTCTTTCATGATCAACAATCGAGATCCACTTTGAGACTTCGTGCTTCGGAAGTCTCAACTTCCCTCGCTTGCCTCCTCCTGGAACGCTTTTACCCGAAGTTCATGATCTGCCGACATGTGTCCTCCTATAGATCAATGACTATGAATCGCTTCAGCTCTTCATGCTTCAGAAGTTTCAAACTTCCCTCCTGCACTTTTTCCCAGAGTGCTTCCACCCGAAATCGACGATCCTTCGATGCGTGTCTTCTAGAATCGATGGTCGATATATACTCCAGCCTTCAGGATTTTTGACCCAACACAACCTGTCACATATTTTCCCCTCCGAAGTAACTAGTCTCCAGACTGCACGATTTGTCTCCACGTGGTGAAATGCTGGAAGCGGACACGTGGCCCAATCAGGCGGGTGACACGTGTCACATTCTAATCAACTTTTCAATCTTCCAAAAGCTCAAATATTTCTTACACGTAGCACACATTCCATGTGTCCACGTCATCCCAGATTACGTCTGCAAGCCACGTCACTTCGGGGATTCTAGGTTCCACATCACCTTCAGGTAACGTCATCATTCCCCACCACTTCGGCTCTTCGAGCTTCGAGACTTCGGGAGTTTTCATACTAGCACACTTCCAATTCTCCGAACTCTGAATTCCTGAATTGGCCAATCTGTGGCCATGTGTCCTCCTAGATCGAACGACTAAGATTCACTTTGGGTCTTCACCCAGATTTCACGGATCTACTCCACATGTCCTCCTCAATATGACGGTTATCTTTTTACTTTGGCGCTCCTAACTTCGTAGATCTCAAAATTCAACCTTTTCCTTAAAAAAATGTTTCTGTCCAAAGCTCGCGATCTTCTGATGCGTGTCTCCCGCAGATCGACAAATACGATTCCTTTGGGACTCTGGACTCCGAAAATATCAATTTTCAAAACTTGTATGACCCCACTGGCTTTCATTCGAAGCCCTGGATCTAGTGACGCGTGGCTCTCGACAGATCAACACTTGAGATCCTTTCAGGTCTTCGGGTTTTGAAAGTCTCAAACTTCAACCCCTCCTCGCTCACATTTTCCCGGAGCATTTTATCCAGAGCACATGATCGGTGGACGCATGTCCTCCTACAGATTGATGATTCTCAGGCTACCTCATCTCTTCGGAGGTTTGTCGCTCGAGTGCTAACATGTCACATCGCTGCATGCCTCTTCAATTTGAGGGGGCACGCATTGACGGTTTGGAGTAACGCACTTTTCGCCCTACAATTCTTTTGACACTGACACGTAACCCCTTAGTGAAACCGTGGTTTGGATTGCAAGACCGCCTTGGGAAATGAACTCCCATGCAACTCGGTTCCCCGCAATTCCTACTGGTCATTGATCTCTCTCTCCAATGGGATCGGATGGTCGCGACCTTAACCTTGCTTCCTTTTTATCAGATGACCCCTGCTCACTTGTCCTACGATCCAATGATCCTGGATCTCTGATGATCGTACAGTGGCGATCACTCCCAAATTCAACAGGAACGGTCATGATCCTTCGAACCGTTACAGAGGATCTATGACGTTCCATCTCTTGCGTAGCTTTTGCAATGCCATTCCTCCTGAGATTTTCAATTTCACGGTCAGAGTTTGATCTCGACCACGAGACTCTGACCAATAGACCCGACCCATACTAGCCTGGTGTAACATACCTAGCTAACCACAGGCCGGGGTATGCTACCTACAAGCCCACCCTCAGACTTCTTTCTCATGCTGATACCTTCTTTATATATTAAGGATGCATAAGATAACAGATTTAACGACATGCACAACAATATCCAGCAAGCATGCATAATCTAAAGATTATATTAAATGATAATCAAATATACAACACGAAAATACATTCATATACATGTAAATGATAATTAAATTACATAACGGAGTACATTCATACACATATAATAATATCACGACAAAGAGCACTTATCTTTAAGAAAGATGACACCGATTGGCTGTAGACCAAGCACATTCCACCCAACCATAGAAACCACTGCTCCAAATATCAACAACAGTGTCACCCTTGAGCCAGGGCTATGAATCCACAAGGACGGTTCTAGAGTGTAATTGGGTTCCCAAACCAGTCAGTTCTCAAGCTCTCATAGGTTTCCCGACACACACAACAATCCAAGTACCCAGCTCTCTTATACCCAGCATGTATCGCCCCAAGAGACCGAACCTCCACCCTTCTCTGCCACACAGTCCCTCAGGCAGTCCTTCTCCTTTATTTTCAGGGCCTCCAACACAGATGGTCTAGAATCTCAATACTGGGACTCTCAGGACTCGCAGTTGTGAGAAAAACAGGGCACAAGCCAATGTATTTCAGACATGCAGGCCCTAGGTCACAACTTGATCACACTAGCAACCACTACAACCAACTATCCCATGGCTAGTTATTCAGTAGTTTTGTTTCCTTTGCCAAGCCAAGACGAAGGTGAGGATGGGTCGATGAATGGGTCAAGGGATGCATGGGAATGCGTTCCTGAGAGTGCGTGCATGGGAGTGTGTGAGGGAAAAAAGAGTGAGTGAACGGGAAATCAACAAACAAGTCATCATTCAAATGCCCCCATCATACCAGAGGCGGGTTTAAGTAACCTCGTGGGGAAAAAAGAACCTCCTGGCCTTCCCCAAGAAGCTCACGTAATCGATCCCCTCCCTTATACAAAAAGGGTAATTAAAAATAGGAATAAGCACTTATTCTCTCAAGCTCCCTCTCTTTTGGAATCATAGCCCCTATAACTCTATTCCTTGTCCGTCTAGCAACCAGCGACAGGTTTATCATTAATAATGATCAAAACATTACATTTCTGGGGCATACTGGCCCTTTAATGATTTTTTGGGCACTCATGCCTTTCAGCATTGTAACAATACATTATTTAAAATGGGGGTTCAAAACCTGGAGTGTTACATACCATGACATAATTTTCAAAAGGAGAGGAAACCCACTAGGCATAGTAGAAGATGAACAAAGAGCTAGAGAGGCTCAAAAGAAAATACAAGAAGAAGAAGAATCCAAGGAAAAAATAATAGTAGCGTTAGAAAAAATAGAGGTAGAAATGACCTTAGTGGCTGCAACAACTGAGGAAGAGAGTAAAATAAAAGAAACATAAGTTGTTGAATTAGAAGAAAATAAGAAGATAAAATAATAGGAAGCTAAGCAACATCGACAGAAATTGGAAGCAGAAGAAGTAGTAGAAACCAAAGCATCCACCAAGAAGCAAAGGAAGAAGGAGAAACAAAGGAAAATAAGAGAATAATATGTTGAAAACAAGAAGCAAGAATAAGAAACAAGAGATGAAGAAAAAACATAAGCAACAACAACAACTAAAACAACAGATGCAACAAAGGAACAATGAAAAAGGAGGAAGAAGAAAGAAATTATAGCATAGATCCCATGGACATGGATATTCCAGGATCATCAAATGAAATCCTATTTATAGGGGCACATTTCCCATTAGGCGAGCTAGGATTAGTAGTGTACACACTGTCAAAGGCTCACAAGGTTGTAAATTTAAATGCCTTCAGATTTGACAAAGAATGTGCTAAGACAATCTTGCAGAAAACCATAAAGCTACCAATGTATAGAAATGTTCCCTTATCGGTAACAACTAAAACTAATGTAATAGAAGATGTCAAGGATGATCCTCTTTCAATTGTCTCAGCCAATGTCGCTTTCACACTGGTTTCATAGAAAAATATAAAAGACTTGGTGGGTGGAAGTGAGGAAAAAGATTAAAGGATAAGAGCATTAGAATGTGAATTCCAATGTAGTAAAAGTGATCGGGACAACATCAAATAGTTTAGGGTATGAGCAGAGGGATTTATGATAGAAATACACACTCTGGCAATATATATGTATGCAAATATACATGTTTTTGAGCAGATAATGACCCAGACTATGGCTCAACACAAAAAATCCCAATCCAAGAGCACGTAGTTCTCCACAATCAGAGAAGGTCTAAATGAGATGCAACAATGGATTATAGAAAACCCTGACGCTCTACCAGAATTTCCATGCATAATGGAGTGGGAGAGAAAGCTCAACTATGCTGCACTTGACAACTATCAACAAGATGGGGACAAAAATGAGAAGGAGTTGATTGATTCACTCTCAATTTCTGCCCAGATCCACAAAGTAGCATACATCCTAGCTCACAAAAGCCATATTCCTCAGATTGAAGAGTTGGGTAAGCTGAAGATCGATGAACAAAGTTTTTCAGAAGTAGAACAAAATATGAAGCAAAGATAAATAGATGCCAGAGTTGTGACCAAATTAACAATGGATTTAATGAATGATCATCTCATGAAACCACCAAGGGCCTAGAGTATGATCTAGGCCTTCACGAAAAATTTAAACAAAGATATGAATACCCTTTCATAGAATGCAATGACTCACGGGATCTCTTTGAATTCATTACTCTTTCGTAGAATTGTTTCTATTTCGGGACAACATGAAGTTTGGGCAACTTATTTAAGGGATACAAATAAATAAGGGGGGCACATAATGAAATTCGAAATTATTCTTGCCCATCCCTTCCTTGTATTTTATATCATCATTACACATTTTGTATCTATTGTAACCTATGCAAAGAAATTTGAAAGGGAAGATGAAAAGACATGTAATTGCTTCTTGCAGAACTCAAGAATCCTTAATAGGAATTTACTTAGGAAACTATAAAGGAAGCAAGAGACCCACTTTGAAGGGGCTCTTCAAATTTGTAATTTTGGAGAACTAATTTTCTTAAGATAATATTGAGAATCCATTAGGGGCATTTTGATAGAGAGAAATACATGTTGTTAGGATATTTAGACACTTAGGAGTTAGTTATGATCAACTTGGTCTAATGTGTCGTTAGGTAAAATTGTGTTTCTTTAGTATTCATTAGTATACATTTGTAGTTAGGTAATTCGACAGTCACGATATGTTACCGGCATAGAGTTATCCGACATATCATATTCTCCTCGATCTTAATCGCTACATTGATCTGTGGCTTAATACCTGATTGGTCCATGATCTCTATTTAAGGATAATTGAGGGACATTTTTCGATGATTGATTGTGAGAAACTCTCTTGTAACTCTCTGGTAAATCTCTTTCTTTTGCATTAATAAATTGTTCCAAGTGGATGCGTTGGTTGGGGCCATGAATTTTTCCCCACATGGGTTTTACCACGTAAAAACATCATTGTGTTGATCTTTGATCTAGTTTTGTGAGTGGTTAATGAAGGTGTTCATCCTTTGTTGGAATACCTATGTTGTTGAACATGGTATCATAGCGCATTTGAAGACCCACTCCCATTATAGATAGAGATCTTGAATTCATGTTGTTGCATCTATGGTTTCTACCATTTTTGTACATTTGTGGGTTGAGAGGACTATTCCATTCTGTTTGGAGTGCTTCTTTAAGCTAGAAATGTTTTTCGTTTCTCTCGAAAAGGTTTTTGTTTTCCCAAGATACGACCATTTCAGTCATATCCATAGGTATAAAGCCTAAATATGCCTTTTAAATTTTTACAGAGATAATATTTCAGTTTTATTTCAATTTTCTAATTTTTATTTCTGGGTTTAAACTCTTTTCGATCTGTGTATTCACTTTTCCCTGTGCTCTGTGTGTTCTTGGAAAATAAAAAACATAGATAAAATAATTTTCATGTCTATGTATACTCTTTGTTGTGCGCTCAGTGAGATCTCGGTAAATCATAAACAAAGAGAAAATTTACATTTTTCGGGTAAGCTAACCAAGATCTAACCCTTGTTGTTGTCGAGAAACGATTTTTTTTTGTGTGTGTGTGTGAATGCATGAAAATAAATTTTTATCTAGCACATACTCCAAGGACATATTCCACAACAACAAAAATAACAAGAATCCTCCTTCTTAAGACTATAATGTGTTTTGCACTAGCTCACTTGGTTGAAAGTTACTGTACTTAGTAAGAGGTCTTGAGTTCAAGTCTCTTTTTTTTTACTTGTTTTTGTTTTAAGTTCATGTATTCATTGTAAAGTGGATTTAACTTAATTGTAAAAAATGAATCACTATTAAATAAATGTTGATTATTTGGGTTGGTTTTCATTGTTGTCAACCCTTGAAGAAAGTCTGGTAGCAAATTCTGGTAGCACAAAGGTTTGGGTAATGGACCCAAGTTTGTTTGATGTATAATGGTATGGATTTTAATATATTTGAAGGTAAGAATATTCTATATGGATAATACATGTCATTCCATTTCCGATGGTATGTGGAACATCACATATCTCCTCATAGTCAGATAATTACGGCCATGCGAAGTTGGAGAACCCTCATGAGTCATCTAGAAGCCCCAAAAGGTCAAAGTAGTCAAAGTGGTTGCAAAGAATAAATTATTTAAATAATAAAGTGAAGTGATGAGTGTAATATAAGATAAATTGCATACAAAATAAATTATTTAAATA
>JASDQU010241058.1:308575-321290 GCA_032191745.1 Picea mariana
TAGATAAATCTACCACAACGAATTTGACAAATTCGCAAAGTTTCTAGCCCATACCAGTCTGGCATTGAACCAAAATATTTGATACCAATCTATAACGTACCTAGCCACCCACAAGCTAGCCACGCTACTTCAAAACTCGCTTTTGAACTGAATTTGAATTCTGATAAATTTTTAATTAACAAAGAGACATGAAATATTCACATGTAGAGATCAAGATTCATGCTACAACATAAAAGAAATGAATATAATTCCATACACAACAATAACCAACAAGAATGCACATTATAAACATGAATCTCAAAGATAACAATTAATACACAACAGAAATAAATATACAAGTAAATGAAACCATGACAGAGAACACTTATATTTAATGAAACAAATCACCAACTGGCTACAGACCAAGCACATTCCATCCAACCATAGACATTTTTGTTTCAAGTCTCAACAACAATGTCATCTCCAAGCCAAGGCTATGAATCCACAAGGATGGTTCTAGGGTGTCACTCAACTTCCCAAACCAGATAGCACTAGAGCTCTCACAGACTTCTCAACACACGCAACAACTCAAAATACATTGGCTCTCTTCTATCCAGCCTGCACAACCTAAGAGAATCAACCCCCTTCTCTACCACATTGTCCCTTAGGTTGTCCACCTCCTTCCAAGGTTCCAGTGCATCTGGTCAAGAATCTCCATGTTGGGACTCTCAGGATTTGCATCTGTGAGAAAAAATTAACACATTCCAATGCATCTCAGACATGCAAGCATTGATTCATGGATGGAATACACCAGCAGTCATTACAGCCAAGAAAACCATGGCTCCTATCCAACAATTCGTTTTTCTTTCCCAAGCCAAGATCAAAATGAATGAGGAATGAGGAGTGGGTGAAAGAGTAAATGGAGAGAGAGAACAAAATGAAAGGTGTGAACAATGAACAATGAATAATGAGTGAGTGAACCCCTCAAATAGCCCAAAGATGGGTTTATATATTTCTTGGAATTAAAGAACCACGTGGCCTTCCCCCAAGAAGCTCATGTAACTGATATTCTCCATTAAAACAAAAATGGGTTAATAAAATATAAAATAAATACTTATCCCCCTCTCTTATGGAATTATAGCCCTCTATAACTCATGTCCTTGTCCGTCTAGTATCCAGTGATGTATTTATTATTAATAATGATCAAAACATTACATTTCCTAGGCACAATGGCCTTTTTTTAATTGTTTGGGCACTCTGGCCCTTCATAAATTAACAAAATACATTATTTAATATGGGGGCTCAAAACTAGTGTATTACAAGGGAAAAGAAAACACACAAAACAAAAGAGGAAAAGAAAACTAAAAGATCAAAAAAGAGGGAAGTATTGACTCCTTTTATTTATGTAGAGGGGAGCTTCTTGAAAAGGATAGTTGAAGTATTGTTTCAGAACTTGGCCATTGATAGGGAGGAGATCCACATCTCCTTCTAGGTTCTACAATTTATACATGCCCATGCCAATAGTTTCCTTGATTATGAAAGGACCTAGCCACAGTTGTTGAAATTTGGAGTGTTTCCCTTTATATTCATGTGGTTTGTCCCATTTTAGAACCACTTCACCAATCTGAAAATCCTTTTCGCCAATAGATTTCTTATTAAACCACCATTTTGTAGATTGTTGATGAGCTTCAAACTTTGTCTTAGCTTTGGATCTATCCTCTTCTATTTTGATCAAAGTGTTTATTCTTTTTTGGATGATAGGGAAGATTCTCCCACATGATTGTTGTGTGAGTTGAAGGGAAGGAAATAAGATGTTTGAGGGTAGTATGGATTCTTTCCCATAAACGAGAAAGTATGGGGAGGTTCCTATGGAGTATTTTTGGGTGACCCTATCTTCCTAGAGAATTTTAGGTAGAGCATTATGCCAGTTTCTCTATTGATCTACTACGGTTCGCTTCAAGATACAGATTAAATTCTTATTGGTGGATCAACTAAGCCATTTACTTGGGGGTAATAGTTAGCTTCATATCTCAAAATTATTCCTTTATCTAAAGAAAACTCAATAAATTTCAAATACGATAAATACATAGCATTGTCAAAAACAAGGGTAGTGGGTAACCTGGTGATGATGTGTTGTTCCAAAAAATTAATTATCGCTTCTTCATTTACCTTTGTTAGCGGTATGGTTTTTTTCCATTATGTGAAATAATCAGTGGCAGTGAGGATGTACCTATGTTTTCTAGATGAGTGAGGTTTGATTTCTCCAATAATATATAAACCCCATTGTTCAAATGGTTCTTCAACAACTATGGTTTGGATAGGAACAACAAACCTATTCTCTCTTCCAACAGATTTTTGACAAATATCACAGCTCCGAGAGTACATGTTTGCATATTTAAATACCATAGGCCAATAGTATCTTGTTCTTAGAATTTTTTGGGTTGTATTCTCCCCTAGAAAGTGTCATCCAGATTGTTTGTCATGACCTTATTTGAGGACTTTGTCAGCGTCTTGTTTCTCCAGGCATCTCAGGACAGCACCATCATCGTTCCTTTTAAAAAGTATGCCATAGACTAACTCATAATGTGAATATTTTAACCTCAAAGCTCTTTTTTTTCTAGTGTTGATGTGTTCTAGAGAGGTGCCATATTGTAAATACTATTTGAGATCATTGCACCAAAAATTTTCAAGTGTTGGTACATAAGAGGGTTGTTGTGAATATAGGGCTAGTTCTTCTTGTCATCCCTCTTCTGATTGATTTTTTGACTCCATGGATTCATTCACCATTTTTCAAAGGCCTTGACCTTTGATGATATTTGCAGGTTTGAATTTGTGGTCATATTCTCTTAAGGCATTCGTCTAGTTTCCTTTTCATTCTCCAAGCTCTTTCTGAAAAAACAAATATCTTACAGTTGGGTGAGGAACGATTACCTTGGTGTGGTTCTTTAAGATGTATGGTTTGAAATGCTTAATGGATTTGTGAACAAAAAAGTCGTTTTTATCCATAGTTGGGTAGTTCAATTCAACACCTTGGAGGATTGTGCTCGTGAATGCTATGGGGCATTCATTCCCTTGCTAATCTTTCTGAGTGAGCACTATCGCAAAATAATGATCAAAGCAAAATGTATACAACAAGAAATATTTAGAGAAGTCTGGAATTTGCAGTGCAGGGGATTCTTCTATGGAAGCTTTGACATTTTCAAAATATTCCTTCTCGATGAATGTCCACTTGAAATACGCATATTTCTTGATTGTCTGTTCGAGAGGTTTAACTATTTTTGCAAAATCAAACGCAAATCTCTGCATGAAATTGACCTTTCCAAAAAATGAATGCATTGATTTCTTGTTGTTTGGAAAGGGGATATACATGATAGCTTTAGTATGTTCTATATCAATATAGATCCCATATTTATAGATAATATGCCCCAACAATTTTCCTTTTGAAACAACAAATATTCTCTTCTTTCGATTTAGAGATATTTCATACTTTCGGCATCTTTCGAAAATCTATTTTAGATGGTGCAGGTGATTAGTCTTTTTTTTTTAATACATTGTGATGTCATTGGATCACCACACTTTGACCAATTAGACCTTTGTAATCCATGTGCATTTTCCTTTGGAAATTCACTCCCATGTTGATCAAGCCAAGGGGCATTCTATAATACGTGAATGTCCCCCACTTAGTTTTGAAAGTGATCTTTAATTGATCGGGTTTTTCCACGACAACATGATTGTGTCCAGAAAACCTGTCTCACAGAGAAAACATCTGCGAACTAGGGACAATTTGGAGTATTTATTCTATAAGGAGAATGAGGTAATTTTCCTTGTCATAAGCTCGATTCATATTTATGAAGTCTACACACAATATGATTTCCCCTGACTTTTTCCTTACTAGTATCGGATTAGATACCCATGTCGAATGTCTAATTTTAAAGATAATTCAGGCATCTAGCAACTTCTTCAACTCCTTTTGGATCACAGGTTTAAGAGTAGGATGTATTGTTTTGATTTTTTGTTGAAACTTTTTGACACCATCTTTTATGGGAATAATGTGTTGTATGATACAGGTGTCATATGTTTTTAGGTATTCGTAAGTCCATGCAAACACATCTCGACGCTTTTTGAACAACTGCATGAAAGTGTCAATCTCAACTTCCAAATAGAAAGTGCCTAAGTTGATGAACTTTGGTTGTTTTAGAGTGCCCAGGTTCACCAATGAATGCATCATAGTGGAGTTGTTTTTTCTTGGGATTCATTATTGTTATGAATCTGGACTGTAACTCAAAAATATTTTCAAGAGTCAATACATTCCTTAGGATGCAATTAGTCTTGATATTGTTCATTTCATTCTGATAATTCTTCAAATCATGTTGGTGTACCTCATCATCTATCACATAATCTTGGAACATGTCTACATTGGTGAGGAAGTCTATTAATTTAGAATCATCATTGAACACTCTCCAATTTGTGACATTGTAAGGTATAGAAGGCTTGAAAATCAATTCGATAATCAAATTGTTGTTCAAAGGAGTGAATCTAGATGTTTCATTAGCTAAAGTGTTAGCAGCAACATTCTCAGAACGAGGGATAGAAGTGATGTTAAAAGCATCAAAAGAATTTATAAGCTTCCACACCTCTTTTTGGTAGCTCTTAAGGTGAGGAGACAAGCAGTGTATGGAGTTTTTTACCTATCTGACAATAATTTCCGAATCACCACAAACCCTTAGGAATCGTACCTTGAGTTCAATGGCCTTTTTCAAACCTTGAACCAAGCCCTTGTATTCAGTTGTGTTATTGGTGAATTCGAATTCTAGGTGGCAGGATATTAGAGTTTTGTGATTTTCAGGGTCTATCAATATGCAACCTGCCTTGGGTCCTTTTTGAGATCTAGAGCCATCAAAAAACAAGGTCCAAATGTCAGTCCCTATAGTTCAGTTAGTAAAACAAAAAGTATTTATTTCTATTATTTTACAGTCATTCACACCAGTCTAAGTGCAATGAAGGAATTCAAAATTTCATATTCTTGAAATAAAGATGGTTCCAATGTATAAAACCATGGTCATATTCCAAAAAACAATTCCCCAAAGTTGTGTGGGAAACATTGATAGGCTCATTCTTACCTTCAAGTTTAGTTACAATATGTTTCATTTGGGCCTCATTGTCTACCTTTATCCAGTTTTTCTATCATTTGTATGGAAGCCACAGGTGTGACCAATCAATGGAGAAGTAGCCTTGCAGTTTCACAAACCATCCCCTACTCAACAACAAACCATAATCTTTCAGAATATCTACTACGATGATATCAATCACTTGATGAACTCTAGGATCAAAATCTAATCTAGTCATGGCATCCTTGAGCTCATCCATAATATTAACATCATATCTATCAAGTTGTATAATTATGGTTTTACTCTTCTATGAGATAGTGTTAATCCTCTAACAGATAGAATATGGCATAACATTTGACGAAGCACTAGAATCCACTAAGCAGTTATGCATGTTGAAATTATAAATTTTAAATGTTTGAAGAAACCATGAAACCTAGAACCTAGAGTGTGAGCCTATGGTGGTTGCGTTTATAGTGGTTTTATTATCATTTTGATATTCCTTTTTGGGTTCAACAATTTTGGGGTTGTTGTTCGTTATTGTTATTGTTATTGTTTTCTGCTAAGAGGGTGAATATTTAAATGTGTTAAGAATCATGTCTCTCTGTTGTGAAAGACTACAGATGTCAAATAGTGAAATATTGTCCTTATTTTTCTTCAGGTCATCAATGACACTTTACTCTAAAGAGTGGCTTACATAACTATTCATAGTTTTTCTTGGCTATGAAATATTGGGGGTAGTACTGACCTATGAAGGATTATTTTGTTTTTGAGCTATCATGGGGGGGTTTATCTTCCTAGGAGCAGTGACAGTTTTTGAAGGTAGAGGAGTGTTGGTCAATGCCTCTTTACTACGCGGGTTATAATCTCTCAGATCAACCTTCCTAGTTTGAGTGTCACCTATAGAAATTTCTTCTACATTTTCATCGTGAGAGTCTAAACACCAATCCCACAAGAACAAGGAAAATTCCCCTGTAGTTTCATTTTCTTCACATTCTTCCTCATTTGTTGTCTCTTGAGTTTAATCCCCAGTAGTGGCTTATTGATATAACAATTGGTTAATGACCAGACTCATGGAGTTAATCCATTGACGACAATTCTTCTTGGAATGGTTCAACTGATGATAAGAATAGAAATTTTCCATACTAAAATCATCAAGATTCAAGGTAATACATGGGGTCTCTTGTGGCTTGGGTGAAGTATCCATCCTTTTGAAGAAAGGACAGAAATATTTGTTCTTAGAGGATCCTTCATTGACTTTATTTTAAGATATACTACTTCATTGGACAGTTTCTTGAATAATTTAACCACGTTGTCTAGGTCTTTTGATTCTTTTTCGGGAAGTTTGGTTAGGAGCAAAGGCTTCTTACCAACCGATTTTTTTTCCTCGACTGTTGGGTGACTACCTAGAGGGAGCATTTCCTTTTCCACTTCATTTTCCTCTTCAAAGTTCTATGTTAAAGTTAGTTTGTCATCTTTCTTGACAAACATGCCTATGGAGGGTACAAAGTTGAGGTATAGTATTCTACGGTTAATGCCTCGGCAGGGGCCACATATATAAGGAACTTGTTTAGGATAGTAGTAAAATGTTGATTGAAATATTTTTCCCTCTCCTTCTTTTCCACCTTAAGAGGCACTAGTTCTTTGAACAACATTGCATGGGTTTTCTCATATCCGAACTTATCGATAAAAGATTTTTCAAAATTATCCCAACTCCTTATATATCCAATTGGGAGATTATAGTACCATTTGGATGCTTATTCTTGAAGGTATAAGGGAATAGTCTGCAAACTACATATTTGTGTCATACATCAAGTAACAAGATTACTAAATAGAAGTTCTTAATGTGGACTTTCGGGGAACATGACTTGTCCAAGTCAAACTTAGGAAGAAGTCTCTCTGGATGCTTGGGTAATTCATGCACTTGTTTGGGCATATTTAAGGCTCCCTGAGACATCCATGAAGGTATGACGTTCTTATTTCTAGCCATGTGGGGGTTTTCTTCGTTATATTCTTCAAATTTAGAATGAGGTTGAGAGTCAGGAGGACTAGAACATGGAGAGGTAGGAGGCATTTGGTCCAAAGGCCGAGGTATCTCCTACAAGGATATCTAAATCAAGTCTTTGACGGAATCGACCAGAATGTTAGACTGGTTAATGGGTATTCAAGTGGCTCTTCTCCTAGGAAATTTGGAAGAAACGGGTAAATGGCCAATCAGTTTAGCCAAAGATGAGGTGATTCACCGAGTTTCAACAAACTCTGTTTTTGGAACAGTGTACCAAGTTTCAAGATGTATTTCAAGACCTCCAACAATGGGACTTTAAAACGTAGGATTACTATCTTCGAAATGGATTTCTTACTCAAGAATGTTTTCAGAGGTTGAGAAAAAGAGTGGATGTTATTGTTCGATGGGGATGTTATCAGAGGTATGTCCACGCGAATGTCATGCATTACCACCAGCCATACAACTCAATCTCTCCTTCTAGTGCCAATGTTGTTGATGTAGGAAAAATTCCCTACAATAGAAAGGGGTACTCCCCAATACAAGATCCCAATTNCGTACTCCCCAATACAAGATCCCAATTAGAATTCACACCTTTTGGATTAGGAGACCCATCCAGATTCTGGCTTGGTTTCCATTACTGGGTTGGGGGGTGAATGAATGGTTTAATGCAAGGGTATGCAAATGTAGACTAAAATACTTGCGGAAAGAACACATATTCTATCCTATCCTAGCTAGGAGCAACTAAGGGTAACCAATGAATAAATCAATATGCTATCAATCCCTGCAATAACTTTAGTTCGGATAGTTGTTAGAGAAAATCAAATATTAATAACATACATGTACGAAACAATAACTTGACAAATCTAAGTTATACATTGATCTGTATTTATGAGAGGAACAAAATGAAACCATAGATTTATAATGTTAACACAAAGACACAGTGAACAATAACAGAGATACAGTAAAACTTGACTTCTATTAAATAAGAAATATCTTGAAAACTGTAAAGTTCAAATTGAAAACAAGCTTGTTATAAGAATGGTGGAAGCTTGTCTCTTAGATGAGATATGACAGCTGCGCTCATTCACAAGAAGATGAGTAAAATGAGGATATGAAGGAATTTTTACAATAAATATGAATGCCAAAACCATATAAATCCAAAAACCTAACCCTAGGAGATGAAGCGCCAAAATTCATGTGGGCCCCTGTTGGGGTAAGTTGGTACATTAACTTCCCGGGGTCGTAACTTTTGCATACAATCTATGTTTAGGGAGCATGATAGCTCATTGGAAAGGTATTGACAAGGAGATTCATTTTGGGGGATCAATTCTATACTTTGGATACCATTGAGGTGCTCAATTGTTAAAAAAACATCGTTTAGGCCCTCAAACTGGCCCCAGAAGTTAAAAAGTGCTAAAAATAGTAAATTGCCAAAATTGCTAGAAAATTGTTTTGAGCCAGTTGAAAAAGGTGGGTGGCCACCGATATCCACTTGGATCAATCCTCCCTCCTTAGGAATAAATGGTCTCCATTGCATTTATTTCCCCCATCAGATGAGGAAATTTCTGTTGAATTTGGCCCCAGGTGAGCCACTTGCCTTGGTGCAAGAGTTGTCCTGCTTTAACAACCCGATAAAACTGGATCCTCTACTGGAGAGTGCCCTTGCCCTTTTTTTCCATGATATTATCATTGGATTCCTATTCCATGCAATCAAGGTTGATCTCTATTGGTGTCAATTGTTCTGCTATCTTCGAGGTGTCCAGTAATGGTGGAAAATAAGGCTGAAGGAGGTCCACATTGAACATTGTGTGAAAGCCAAGGAAGGGGGGTAGGTTGAGCTCAAAATAATTGTCACCCACAGCCTTGGTAATGGTGTAAGGCCCATAACAGAGTGGATGAAGCCTCTGATGAGGCCCTGTAAGGAATTATTTTTGCAAGTGCAACCAAACTTTGTCTCCCACCTGAAATTGGTGTGGCACCTAGTGTTGATCATGGTGTTGCTTGTACTTGAAATTGGAATTTTGTAAAATATCTTGAACCTGTTTACGGATGTGTTGGATCCTCTCAATGAACCAAGTGTCTTTGTTAGTTGTAGTTGGATCATGTGATGAGTCTTCCTGGGTGGTCGCAAGGGGTAGTGCAAGATCCATGGGACCCAATGGTTGAAATCCCAACCCCACCTAAAAGGAGATGTGGTCGGTTGAGATATGTATGGCTCTGTTGTAGATGTTCTTAACATAGGGAAGAATCTCATCCTAGGTGCAAGGTTTCTTGGAATTGTACATGCACAGGATGTGCACGAACATCTGGTTGACGACCTTGTTTTTTCCATCCATCTGGGGGTGGAAGGAAGTGGAGTCGGTGAGCTTGGTGTCCAATAGTGACCATAGGCTCAACCAGAATTCTTTGAGGAACTGGTTGTCCTAATCCGAGATAATGGTTTGTGGGATCCCAAAGTGTACCCACACACATTCAAATAAAATCTTGGCAGTGTCCTCCATCATGATGCTCATCTTACAGGCAGCCAAATCTGCCATCTTGGAAAAGCGATCAACAACCACAAAGACACAGTCATCTCCCTGCCTGGTGGAAGGGAGGTCGACATGTATTCCATTGATATGGATTCCTAGGGCCTGTTAGGAGTAGGTATATGAGTGTATAGGCCTTGTTTCTTTATGGTCGGTTTGGAAATAGCACAGGCAGTGCAGAACCAAATATACTTGTTGACTTCCTGTCGAAGTTTTGGCCAGTAGAAATATCGTTGCAACACTACCACTGTATTTTCCATGTTGAATTGTCCTACCGCCCGACTGTAGTGGGATTCCCAAATCAACTTCACTCTCTCACATGATGGAACACATAGATGGCCTAGATGGCACAACATCCCATCCTAAATATGGAAATTATTGGCAGCTCTGTTGGCACCCAACATCTGGTAGGTGTTGGTGAAGTTGGGATCTGTCTCATAGAGGTGGGGCCACTTGGAGGTCTCATGACCGTAAGAGTCTAGCATTTTTATGAGTGTCGTGACTAGAGGTCGACTGAGGAAATCAACGACTCGGTTGGTAATTCATGTTTTATACTTGATGTTGAGGTGGAACTGCTGCAAATATGTGGACCACTTATGATCACAGTCATTTTGCAATTTTCCTTGTGTCTACATGAATTAAAATGACTTATGATCAGTGTGGATGATTGTCTCCTTCCCAAGAATGTAATGCCTCCATTGGTGGTAGGATTGCATAATGGAGTACATTTATTTGTTATAAGTAGGGTACTTATGGATGACATCTGATAGTGTCTCATTATGATATAAGGCCATAGGGTGTCCATGTTGAGTGAGGATTGCACCCACAACATAGTTAAAATCATTTGTCTTGATCTCAAAGGGTTGTTGTAGGTCAGGTAATGAGAGCATCGGTGTTGAACACAAGTGTTGCTTCAGATCATTAAACACTTTTTGTTGGGACAAGCCCCACACAAATTTTTCCTTACGACCACCTCTGGTTATTTGATTGAGGGCCCATGCAATATGGGAAAATCCCAACACGAACCTGCAATAGAAATTGGCAAGGCCTAAGAAGCTCTGAAGCTCGATGAGTGTGGTTAGGTTTGGCCAGTCATGGATGACTTGGATTTTGGTTGGATCAACATGCACACCATGTGCATCAGCAATGTAGCATAGGTATTGGACCTTGTCCATGTCGAAGGAGAATTTTCCAGGTTGGCATATAGCTTGTGGTGCCACAGAGTGTGAAAAACCTATTGAATATGCTGCAAGTGTTCTACCCAAGTCTTGTTATAGATGAGGATGTCATCTAGATACACCACCACAAAATAATTAGTGAAATGCCATAGGATATCATTCATCAACCTCATGAAAGTTGTTGGGGCATTTGTCAAACCAAAGGGCATGACCAGCTATTCAAAAAGACCTTCTTTTAAATTGAAGGCACATTTCCATACATCTTTTTGTTTTATTGGGACATGATGGTAGCTAGACTTGAAATCAATCTTACTAAAGTATTTGGACCCCTTGAGCTAATTAAGGAGATCATCGATTCGGGGAACTGCTGCAAATATGTCGACCACTTATGATCGCAGCCATTTTGCAATTTTCCTTATGTCTGCATGAATTAAAATGACTTATGATCAGTGTGGATGATTGTCTCCTTCCCAAGAATGTAATGCCTCCATTGGTGGTAGGATTGCATAATGGAGTACATTTCTTTGTTGTAAGTAGGGTACTTATGGATGGCATCTAATAGTGTCTCATTATGATATAAGGCCACAGGGTGTCCATGTTGAGTGAGGATTGCACCCACAGCATAGTTAAAATCATTTGTCTTGATCTCAAAGGGTTGTTGCAGGTCAGGTAATGAGAGCATCAGTGTTGAACACAAGTGTTGCTTCATATCATTAAACACTTTTTGTTGGGACAGGCCCCACACAAATTTGTCCTTACCACCACCTATGGTTATTTGACTGAGGGCCCATGCAATATGGGAAAATCCCAACATGAACCTGCAATAGAAATTGGCAAGGCCTAAGAAGCTCTGAAGCTCGATGAGTGTGGTTAGGTTTGGCCAGTCACGAATGACTTAGATTTTGGTTGGATCAACATGCACACCATGTGCATCAACAATGTAGCATAGGTATTAGACCTTGTCCATGTCGAAGGAGCATTTTCCAGGTTGGCATATAGCTTGTGGTGCCACAGAGTGTGCAAAACCTGTTGAATATGCTGCAAGTGTTCTACCCAAGTCTTGTTATAGATGAGGATGTCATCTAGATACACCACCACAAAATAATTAGTGAAAGGCCACAGGATATCATCCATCAACCTCATGAAAGTTGTTGGGGCATTTGTCAAACCAAAGGGCATGACCAACTATTCAAAAAGACCTTCTTTTAAATTGAAGGCACATTTCCATACATCTTTTTGTTCTATTGGGACCTGATGGTAGCCAAACTTCAAATCAATCTTACTAAAGTATTTGGACCCCTTGAGCTGATCAAGGAGATCATCGATTTGGGGAATCAGGTATCGGTTCTTGATTGTGATTTTGTTTAGGTCCTGATAATCAATGCATAGTATTCATGTCTCATCTTTCTTCTGCACCAACATAATTGAGATTACACAAGGTGATGAGTTGGGTTGGATGTGCCCCTTGTGGAGAAGTTCTTGGATCTGACACTTGATCTCCTCATTTTCTAGCAGAGAGCAACGATAGACTATCCCATTTTGTAGCGGTGCGCCAAGGTCAGATCAATGGGATGCTTGACCTAACAGTGCAGAGGTACTCCAGTAGGTGATGAGAAGATGTCTTTGTATTCTTCCACGACCTTATCCACTTTCTTCCACTGCGTGGAGAGGTCGATCGTGGAGGCCATGGATGTGGTTGTAACCTTTCGCTCACTCTAAGAGTGAATCACAAAGAAGACAAACTTATCGGTGTGAGAAATGACATTCCTGCATTGCTTGACAGAGATCAAGGAAATAGCACTAGGTGGGACTACCTTGGGCATCCTATACAATTTCATGTTCAAAGTAATAATAACACTGCGAGGCCTAGACTCATATACAACATGATGTTTCCATAAATAAGGTTGGCCCAAAATAACA
>JASDQU010241058.1:325986-338363 GCA_032191745.1 Picea mariana
ATAGCCCTCATTCTGTAACTCTCCCTCACCCCGCAACCCCCATTTTGTAACTCTCCCCCATAGTCTGAAACCATAGCCCTTAGCTCACAACCTGTTTCTGTCTCGTAACCATCCCCACTCCCTCCCTCCCGTAACCCGTTTTCGTTTTTGTAACCCTCCCCACTCCCTAGAGGCCTCTCCCCACTCCCTCTCCACTCCCCCACACACTCCCATAAACCCTCTACCATGATCTGTTTCCCACCCCCTCTCCACTCCTCCGCACCCTCCAAGCTTGACACACATCCTTCCACCTTAAACTACATACAATTCTTTAAACTCAAATAATAAAAAAGGGGATATTTCAAGCAAGATCAAAATTACAGAAAAATACTCCCCAAACACCAGAAGGATGTCGGAATTAAAAAATCAAGTGGAAAAAATAGACCAAGAATGTAAAAGCATTAGAAAATCACTCGAAAAGTCAATACAAAAAACTCACGATGAGTTACTAGAAGAAATAAAGCTTAACAATAAGGCACGCAAACAAGAGTTGACCAATAATCTTAAAGAACAAATTTCAACGGAAATCAGAATCGAATTACAAAAAGGCATGGATAATCTACAACAATATCTTAAAGACGATATTTTTCAAGAACTCGGGGTTAACCTACAACGAGGTTTGGGAAACTTTAAACGAGAAATAAATGATGAATTGCAGCAAACTCTGGTTGTGATGACACAACATCAAGAAAAAAACCTTAATGAGATTTTAAATTTAATAAAAGGACAAGGGCACCAACAAGCCACCCAACCACAACAAAGTGACTCAAGCACATCTAACACATCACCCCCACCACCACCGCCACCACCACCTCCCTACAATTCAAATTCCCAACCTATATCACAACATCAACCCTTAATAATTTATTCTCGCAAATCCAAAAGTGAACTATCAAAATACAATGGAGACGATAACCAATGCACAACCTGGTTTAACAAAACTGAAGAATATTTCCATATATATAATATTACAACCAATGAAGAAAAGGTCAAATACGCATCCATGTACCTCAAAGGCGTTGCATACAATTGGTATCTATGGTGGAAAGGAAGAATTCAGTCATATAATTGGAATTATTTCAAAAATGATTTTTTTTAAAGATTCCAGGGCATCTAAAAAAAAAGAATGTTTTTCAAAACTCACCAGATTACAACAAAAAGGCAGCATAGATGAATTTACGCATCAATGGGAAGCTCTCGCCACCCGAGCATTTGGACTATCCGATGATAAATTACTCCAGTCTTACATAGGTAGTCTCGGACCACATATCCAAGACGAGTTAAGATTACATGAGGTTACTATGGTAGAAATAGCAATACGCAAGGAAAAAGCCATAGAAGAAAAAATAGAAGGCTAATCAAGATTCAACAAGGTTTAATCAACAAGGAGTGTACCTCAGACCATAAGAAATGACAAATACATACCACCCAATCTACGTGAATATAGAAGAAGAAGTTTAGAGTCCCAAAGGATAAAATAAGGAAAATGTAAACAATGTGGAGAGAAATGGCACCCAAGACATAGGTGCCAGATCTAAGATAACTCAAAAAAATTGTACACTTGTGAAGAAGAAAGAGACGACGAATCAGAATCAGCAGAATCAATAAATGAAGAAATGGAAAATTTCCAAAATGACACTTCAGAACTCATAGAAGACAACACACCAAGAATATCGCTTGTAGCCATCGCAGGAATTACCCAACCACAAACTCTCAAATTAAAAGGACATATCAAAAATGATAATGTCATCGTACTAATCGACACTATAAGTACCCACAATTTCCTCGATATCAAGATTGCAAGGAAACTCAAATTATTTGTATATCCAATTCCATATATGAAATTAATGGTTGTAGACGGAGAAAAAATTGGAAATGTTGGAAAATGCCATAAGGTGAAACTCCAAATCCAAGATTTCAATTTGGAATTAGATTTCTACATCGTCCCTCTGGGAGGAGTAGATGTGGTTTTAGGAGTCCAATGGTTACAAACCTTGGGTACATACTTAGTCAATCACTAGGAACATTTCATCCAATTCAAGTGGCAAGGGAAAAGTTATAAATTAGATGGTTTTCAATCTCCAAAAACACAAGTTGTGTCATCGCAACAAATGGAAAAAATGATATGAAAAGGAGCAACCGCATACTTCATTCAATGCCACAACATAGAAATACAAGAATTAGAACAGGATGACTCCATAGAATTAGACATCCAAGATCTAATTCAAAAAAATAAGAAGGTATTTCAAGACCTTCCCATGGAGTTACCACCTCAAAGAAGAATTGAACATATAATTGAACTTAAACCAGGATCAAGCCCAGTCAAGGTTAGACCATACAGATACCCCCATCACCATAAAACAGAGATAGAAAGATTAGTCCAAGACCGATTAAAATGTGGTGTCATCAAGAAAAGAAGAAGTCCATATGCAGCTCTAGTAGTGTTAGTTCGAAAGAAATATGGATCTTTCAGATTATGCATAGATTACCGAGGGCTAAACAAAATAACAATTAAAAATAAATTTCTCATCCTGTTTATTGATGAAATCTTGGATGAACTTCACGGAGAAATATATTTTTCAAAACTTGATTTAAGATCTGGGTATTAATAGATCAGATTCAGACTAGAATATGTAGCCAAGACTGCCTTCCAGACACACGAAGGACACTATGAATTCAAGGTGGTTCCTTTTGGGCTAACTAATGCCCCCGCCACTTTCCAAGCGACAATGAATGAATTATTTCACCCATACTTATGGAGACATGTATTAGTCTTCTTTGATGATATCTTAGTGTATGGTAAAACATGGGAGGAGCATATGAAACATTTGGGACAAGTGTTATCTCTTCTGGAGGAAAATCAATTCTATGCCAAAATGTCAAAATGTACATTTGGCAAGGAGGAATTAGAGTACGTTGGTCACATCATATCCAAAAAAGGCATCAAGGTAGACCCCAAGAAAATCAGAGCAATCACAGAATGGCCTAAACCCAAAAAAATATCCAAGTTAAGAGGATTTCTAGGATTGGCAGGATACTATCGAAGATTCGTCAAGAATTATGCTCATTTAACCCCCCCTCTAACAAATCTCCTTAAGAAAAAATCCTTCCAATGGAATGTGGAAGCAAAAAAATGTTTTGAAAAATTAAAAAGCATTATGTCCACAACCTTGGTATTAGCAACACCTGACTTCTCCAAACCTTTAATCATCGAGTGTGATGCATCAAGTCTTGGAATTGGAGCAATATTGATGCAAGATGGCACCCAATAGATTTTGAGAGAAGGAAATTAAATCAAATAGAATGCTTGCAATCCAATTACAACAATGAAATTCTTTCCATCATGCATGCATTAACAAAATGGCGCCAATATCTATTGGGAAGTAAGTTCTTGATACACACAAATCATAACAGTCTCCAGTACTTGTTACAACAAAAAACATTGTCTAGCAAACAACAAAAGTGGATAGAGAAAATTGCCACGTTTGATATGGAAATTCTACATAAAACAGGAAAAGACAACATCACGGTTTATGCCCTATCATGAAAAGATGAAGAAACACATGTTTTTTCAATATCAATAGCCATCCCAGAATGGTTGGATGAAATCTGAACTGAGTATGCAAAAAACTCAGAGACTTTCTCTATAATCAACAATTTAAATAAATATCCTAATTTCGAATGGAAAAACGACACCTTATGGTATAAAGGGAGAATCTACTTAAATACCAACTCAAGATTTAAAGCCAAGGTTCTTCAAGAATCTCATGATTTCCCAGTTACAGGTCATGTAGGATTTTTCAAAACATACTATAATGCATGAAGATCATTTTTTTGGAAAGGGATGAGTGAAGATATTCGCAAATATGTAGTAGAATGTGATCTTTGTCAAAGGAACAAGAATGAAAATGTGTCAACCCCTGGGTTACTCCACCCGTTACACATTCCCAACCAAAAATGGGAAGAAATTTCAATTGATTTCATTGAAGGACTACCCATATTCGACGAAAAAGATAAAATATTAGTAGTAGTAGTAGTAAACAGACAAACTAAGTATGCACACTTTATTGGAGTAAGGAAAACAGATTCAGCAAAACAAACGACTGGAATATTTTGTAAAAATATTTACAAACTACATGGGTTCCCTAAAGTTATCGTCAGCGATAGAGATGCCAAAATTAAAGGGAATTTTTGGAGAGAATTTTGCAAACAGATCGGAACCTCTCTCAATATGAGCTAATCTTACCACCCTCAAACATATGGTCAAACAGAAGTTGTCAATAAATGTTTAGAAACCTATCTTCGTTGTTTTATCTACGACAAACAAAATAAATGGTTTCAATGGTTGCACCTTGTTGAGTGGTGGTATAATTCCACTTATCACACATCATCTAAAATGACACCTTTCCAAGCTCTTTATGGTTATGAACCTCCATCATGGAAGGAGTTGGCCACCAACCACATAAAAGTTTTGTTAGTCAAATACCATTTAGACGAAAGTCAGAAAATCCTTCAATTACTCAAAGAAAACTTAACAGTTGCAGGGAACTGAATGAAGCAACAAGCGGATCAAAGCCGAACAGAAAGAGAGTTCAAAGTAGGATACTGGGTATTTGTGAGACGTCAACCTTACAAACAGTTATCCCTTAAACAACATGGGAAGAATAAATTGGCTCCAAAGTTTTATGGACCATATCAAATAAATAGTTACCAGTTGGATTTACCATATAAGAGTCGTATCCACAACGTCTTTCATGTATCATGTCTAAAGAGAGTCTTTGGGCAATAAAAAAGGGCACAAACTATACTTCCTATGTTGGATGAGGAAGGAAGAATCACTTTATAGCCCGAATCCATTATCACCACCCAGGAAAAGAGATTACATTCTCGAGTAATCAAGGAATATCTAATTAAATGGAAAAATCTACCCGAAGAAGACGATGCATGGGAGTCAAATAACTTTCTCCAGTTCAATCCTTCCTTATCATTTCTTTGAGGACAAAGCAAGATTTAAGGGAAGGGTAATGTCACAATAAATAAATAATATAATATAAAGACATTAAAATAATAAATTAAAGTAAATTAAATATTAATGTAATAAAAGGTCATGACTAAAATTCATGACTCTTCATAAAACCATAAAGGTCATATATATAGGCAGGCCCTATCCTTTTAATATCATCATTAATTTTACAATCAATTATTATTATATATATTTCTTATTATGGATTCAAAGTGAACTATTCATTACGAACCCTTGTGTCTTTCACATTATTCTTCTTCTTGGATTTTATTTTGATCCTCTTTGTCTCTTTTCTCATATTCTACTCTACCCAGTGGGCTGCCTCTCCTTTTGAAAATTGTGTCATGGTATGTTATGGCTCGGCAGTGTATTTGCATTTATTACGGTGGGTGTTGACGATTTCCAGATGATCGTGCCTTCAAAATATTTCTTCATCGAAGTGGAAAGATGTTAGTGTATTTTCTTATGCATGCCCTTCCTTGACATATTTAAATGAGTATGACACAACCCAGAGTAGGAGAGGAGGCCATATGGATTTATTATCCATGTATAATGTTGCATCTACCTTGTGAATAACTATTTGATATGAAATCTCCTGCAATACTAATATGTATAGGAAAAACTTTGGGAGCAGGTGGGGAGCTTTGGTAGCTCCATATATCCTGATGTAGGTGTCTTATTCAAGGAGATACCAATCCCCTATCCTTTTGACTATATCCTAAGCCGTGTCTATCATGCAGGGAACTCGTGTACCAAATATGAGTTGGTATAAGGGGATTAATAAATTGTCACAAATTTTCTGGTGTTCAAAATGATATTCGTGCTCCCATATCACTTTGAAGTAGATGTGAATTGGAGGATTTCTAGGTTTCCATGCCCATCCAATCTAAGGATAAGTGTGGCACACTCACATCATGTCGAAGAGGTATGATGACAAGTGGAAACTTGGAAATTTCCCTCGAGCAATGTGTTTTATTGTTGCAAGTGCTTCCTCCAAGGAAAAGGATAATATGTCCACCCAATTGAATGTCGAACCAGTGTTTATGACATAGTACAAGAGAGGTACCCATGTTATTTTAAATTTTTGAGCATCGGGTTCCTCATAATGCATGCATATCATCTACTGCATATTGGGATGGTAGCCTAAGAAAATTTGTGGGATATTTGTTAGATGGCCTGGACTTAAACATCTTTCAAGATTTTTACCAACTCTTTTGGAGCTCCCTGGGGCTGTGTGGGAAATTATTCACTAACTTCTTGTCCAATGCATTTTTTTCTTCCTCTAGATGATAGCGGGAGGTGATCAATTAAGCTTGGAAAGAGGTGATAGGGCGGCCTCATTAATTCATTATGTATCTAGTATCCATATCGGCATGATTCACGATCCATGAAATGGATTTCGTGCAGGGAAATATTGTTGCATGCATTGTGACTTTATAAAATTTAGACCTTATGATGTTTGTGTATGTGTTGAGGTCAGGATCGTCTTTATGAAGATGAGGGAATGTATGGTTTTTTAACATCTCATACACTTATCCCCATTTAAGTGATGTCTCTCTATCAATGACACCCTTAGTATCATCATAGACAGGTCCATGGGTGTTGATGTCTTCCTCTTCTAAGATTCTCCTTGCAGATTATTCTTCGATCAGAGCCTTATCTTCACTTTGTGATCCTTTTCTTGGAGGATTCATGGTTGAATATGCACCATAAAAACATGAAAATTCCACAAGATAAAATTTGTCTAGGTTAATTATCAACTGGAAAATAAATCTATATAGAAATGCCCAATCTAAAACATGAGAAGATTAGCGGAAATCTAGGTAATGTTATTCAGCAAGGAAAACTTTTCACCGCCGATACCAGATACATCGGAAAAGAAGTACCCTTCCCTATCGATATAGGCTATGTCAGTGATGGTGGTTTCTTCCCTGCCAAGGTGGCTATATCAACGATAAAAGGGAATTCTACCCTGACATTGCATCAAATGTTGACACACCATTGAAGATATAAGCTTGTCAAGCATGAAGGTTTGGATCGTAGACATGTGACCCACATGATATTTAGTCGGAAAGGGAATTAGGGGTGCATTCTGGTGAGAGAAATATGAGGGTCGAGTGTGAGATAAAAAGGAAAGCAGGGACACCATGACGATAAGAATAAGTGTGAGGTTTGGGGAGGGAAGGTGCTAGAAAAGGGAAATGCAATTGTGTGTTTTCCCCTCCATTGTCCTTCTCTTTTTCTTACTGCCTCTACTATTTGATTTTTCAAGCAGAGGAGAAGAAGCGGGGTTAGGACTGGGCGGAAAGGAAGTGAAACCCTAGTCATTTTTCCCCCTTTCCTACTTTATATCCAAAAACAAAAAATGATTAATGATGGGAGGGATATCATGGGTACCATCTTGCGAATAAGTTTGAAGACCACATGTTGATGGCTAGGGATAGTATTTGTAGGCGTAACGATTGATTCTATGAGCTGGGAGGAACTAGAGTGCACTGATAATGCGATGGTGTGGGTGGAAAATGGTGTTAAATAACCTTGTTTTTGGCATGAAAACCGACAAGGTGAAGGAGGGAAAATGACCTCCCATGCATGCAAAGGGTGGGTAGATTACTATATCATAGGTTGAGGGGAGATCAAACACCAGTGTATTGGCGTCGTAGCTTTGATGGTACCCCAATGTATCGACATCATAGCTTTGATGGTATCCTGGTGTATCGCCATCGACGTGGAGATTAACTGTTAGAGTGTTGGAAATGAATGACAAATCAATGTTGGATGTATCTGTGATGCGCAGAAGATTCCATGTTGGTGTTTCAATGTTGGAACTTTGATAGGATCCTGGTGTATCATCAATAGATGGGGAATTGGTTCAGAAGTATCATTGATTGAAGGAATATGGAGTTTTAGGTTTTCGAAGTGGAGAAGGGGATCGAATTCTAGCGTATTAGTTACCAAAGAAAGATTGGTCATCGTGTTTTGGTGTGGGAAGGAAGATGGAGTGTCGAAACATCAAATAAATTGTCAAGAAAAACTAAATGTTGTCTCCTCAGTTATATCAGCAATGAAGTTAAGATGTTGCCAACACTAAGTGTATTGGCAAAGAAATTTTTTCTTTCGCTGATACACTCACTATCGGTGGGGAAAAGTGAAGATGAATTTGCTAAGTAAAAGAGAGAAAAATGACTTCAATCTTGTACAAGAAAAACCTAAGTTCCTTACAAATGATAAAAGGGCTTGAAAAGTATAAGGAGAGTCCCTACTTATTGGCTAAAATTTTGGCTTCCTAAGCGAAGAACAAGAAAAAGGGGAGTTGTTGGTGTCGGCACAACAAGTATTTCCAACACTCTTTTTTGAGGAGGTAGGGCCCACTCCACATAGGACATGTGTTGTATAATTATTCTTGTAAGTTTATATTTCATATTTCTTTTTCATTTTGATAGTTTGTATTTGTTCTTATAGATTGTAGTTGTTCTGATAAGTTATATTCATTTCATTAGAATTTTATTTCATTTATAACTCAATTTTATCACACTTATTTCAGTAGAACTACATCTCGTTATAACTCATATTTATCATATCTCAATAGAATTGTAATTTGGTTATAAAATAGATTTTCAAGTTATATTCATTTATGAAGGATTGCATTCATCTCAATGATCACACTTACTTCTATAAGTAATGGACAATAATCATAGTTGGAAGCAGTTAGCTCTTGCAATTTACCTTATTTTCATGTTATTTACTTTCCCTGCAATTTACTTTCCTGTCATGTGATTTAGTTTCCTAGCAATTTACTTTCCTGTCATGTGATTTACTTTTCTTCAATTTACTTTCTTTTTGTGTGATTTAATTTCCCCGCAATTTACTTTCTTGTTGGTGTGATTGTTTCTTTTTTGCTAACGCTAGTGAGCATATTTACCTCCTTTCCAACACTTGTGTGACTGTCTAGTTCCCTGCAATTCCTTGCAAGTGTGATTGTTGAACTATAACTGCAAAACAATCAAACTAGTAAAGGAAGAAAGTGTGACTTGCATATATAGTGCACGGTAACTTGAAAGTAATCCAAAACCCTGGGTTGACAAAATTAATGCATAGAATATTTACTTGTCTTGCTATAAATTAGAAAATTAATTAAAGAGCCCATAATTAACTACATAAAGAAATTGAGGGAGTACAAGGGTATAATGGTTTTTATAAGCATGAAATTTGGTAGAATTTTTAATGTGTTTACTAATATCTTGTCTCATAGTCTCCCAACCAACTATATGTTGGTGTCATAGTCTAAACTTGCTACGAATTGGCCCTTTTCCAATTGCTTAAAATAACAAGAAATAAAACTGGTATTTTTCTCCTTGAATCTATTTGGTTTGATGGAATTGTATAGTTCATATGTTAACATTGCACAATCCAATTGCAGTAAGGGTATTCAAGAGTGTTGAATCCATTTATGTATTTAAAACAATGATTTTATCAAATCCAAAATTGCAATTTTGGCAAAGATTGCCTAATCAAATTATGATGATGACAAACCAAAAAAGGTCAAAAACTTATATTTAACCTTCTTCTTTATTGAATATCGCTTCTCTCATGTTAGCACAAATATTTCCACTTAAAAAATATGAAAAGTCCATAATTCAATAATGTCTTTCCTAGGATAAGGCTTGGGGAAAATGTCCTTTAATACATCTTGCTATTGTAAAAACCCGCATGGTCATCGCTTCTCTCACATTGGAACAAATCTTCCCATATAACTTCAAATATATGGAAAATACAAAACTCAATAATGTGTTTCCTAAGGGGTAGGGGAAATATTCCTTAACACATCACAATGTCATAAGAACCATTTCCCTCTTATGCTTAATTATATTTTCGTCTTTTCTGTACCCGTGTTCTTTCACCAACGTCTTTATCTTATGGAGCCATGTTAAACTCTCATGTGTTGGTGTTATGTCAATCATTAATGTTTCCTTATCATGACCTGCATTGTATTAATTACTTCATCTAGGCATGATTAGTGTGTTATCGACTTCCGAATTATTTGATCTTAGCACATGGAACAATCCAATTGTGCGAAAGATTTTTATTTATTTTTGTATTATGTGAAAAATGGCTTGGAGATGATTTTTTTTGGGAAATATTTGAACCTTTCATGTTTACTTGTCAGCTTGGAATCCCCGATGACTATGAGGTTGGTGATGTCTTTGGAATTTGCCAAAATAGACCTTGTAGCAAGGCATACGCTTCAACTTGGTTTTTAGAGGACTAACCAATGCTCTAGGAAAAGGTGGATTCCATATTTCCTCCAAGACCATACAACACCCCACTCGCTCCTACCACCTCGGTAGAGAAATGGTCTTTTCATTTTTATTACTAGTTAGAATTCACACCACATTTTAATACCAAAAAAATGTTTTTTTCATTCTTATTATTAATTGAAATCCATGCCAAATTTTATATAAAAGAAATGATCTTTTCATTCTCGTTACTAATCAAAATACATAATAATAATAATAATAATAATAATAATAATAATAATGATGAAATCTTAATATATACCATGTTAATATATGCCATGAATACCCTTATACTTATCCTTGAAAAGAAAAGAATTTGGGATGTTCTTACCTTAAGACCTTTCACAATAGATTCAAGGTTTAATAAAATGTGTTTTGCCTTTGTTATAACACATAGCATATTTATATTTAGCAGAACACATAACATATCTCTATTTAATGCAATATCCTTGAACAGGATTTGTAATGCCCTTCCATTAAGGCCTTTCACAATAAATTCAATTTTTATATTAAAACAATACGGGTTGGAATAAGTGCATGGGGATTTTCCTACAAATATTCGAGGATTTCGGTTGGACAAATTCAAACTCTCATTCCTGGACTAAGCGTCGAAGCTTGGCTCCTGAAAGCTCATCAATGTTTAAGAACTTCAAGAAAGAAAATAGTAAGGAAGATACTTGCATCTATTGCCCTTCGCTTTAAGGGATATTGGTTGTCCTCTCATAAAAGCTTATGACCCAATTCAAATAAGGTCCAGTAGCATTAGCAAGTACAATATCTGCTTGGGTTCAGTACTACTGCTACTTCTATCATTATTACTGCAACTCCTGCAACAAAGTAACCTATCGTTAAATTGGAGATACAGAATAGGAAAAAAACTTTAAAAAAAAAAATCGAAGTAACCTGTTACAATCACTAACATGTTTCAAAGTTTTGTGTCTTGAGTGCCTACAAGGATTTTTCTTGAGTTTTTGATAGGGAAACAAATTGAGGGATTAATTCAAGCACTTAGTTGTTTGTAAAAAAAAAATTGTAGCAAGTTATCCAAAAACCCACCATTGCCCGATCATTTGTTTGGATGGGTGTTGTCATATAGACCAAAGCAAAGAAATGTTGTCGATTTCGGCATGCCATAACCACATCTCCCATTAATATTCATACAAACACTACAGGTTTGATCTTCGTGGGGGTTGACATTCCATGTTACCTCAAAACCTTGCCATGGGAACTTCTAATTCATATTGATATCAATGCAGTTTGACAGACCGTGTTACCTCAAAACCCTTCCATGGGAGATTTTGAATCATATTGAAATGTAGATACTCCTTGTCAATTGCACATGAATTGGTAGTTGGAGATGCTTTTTGTGGCACTGAGTATCCTCTTCTGATTTACAAATATTGTAATAGCAATCCTTCCAACGAAGGTGTATATTGTAATTATAGCAATCCTTGCAATGAAGGTGAATATTGTAATAGAAACCCTTGCAAGGAAGGTCACCTGACATACGCCGAGTGGGTGTCCTTTTGTGCTAAGGATAGTTGTGTAACTCCTCCACTAATAACTCCTCAAGTGGGTTCCCTCTTGCTGCAAGAACTAAGAAGGTTTCATGCGTGATGTAGTGTGCCCCGTCTCTAAGACATTTGACATTGTAAATAGGTCCAAGATTAGGTTGCAGTGGTGTGCCTCTACTATTGGTCTGCATGCTAATATTATGCTAAAAATATCCTAATGGTGGTGCACCCTTATACACTCGTTTAATAATAAATTTAGCGTTGGTATGAGACTAAACATATGATATTTAGCATGGTATTTAGTAATTTGCAAGGACATAAATTTACACTGTATATAACGGAGGAAGAGTAGGGTCAAACTGGGTTTTACTTTAACCTCGGTTTCTTCTATTTAGAACAAGAAAGAAAATCCCTTTAATTAATGTGTATATGGGAGAGGTCCATATTATTGAATAAATTGGGCTTTTACTTTAACCTAAGTTTCTACTATTTAGAATGAGAAAA
>JASDQU010241058.1:338383-360830 GCA_032191745.1 Picea mariana
GGATAGTTGTGTAACTCCTCCACTAATAACTCCTCAAGTGGGTTCCCTCTTGCTGCAAGAACTAAGAAGGTTTCATGCGTGATGTAGTGTGCCCCGTCTCTAAGACATTTGACATTGTAAATAGGTCCAAGATTAGGTTGCAGTGGTGTGCCTCTACTATTGGTCTGCATGCTAATATTATGCTAAAAATATCCTAATGGTGGTGCACCCTTATACACTCGTTTAATAATAAATTTAGCGTTGGTATGAGACTAAACATATGATATTTAGCATGGTATTTAGTAATTTGCAAGGACATAAATTTACACTGTATATAACGGAGGAAGAGTAGGGTCAAACTGGGTTTTACTTTAACCTCGGTTTCTTCTATTTAGAACAAGAAAGAAAATCCCTTTAATTAATGTGTATATGGGAGAGGTCCATATTATTGAATAAATTGGGCTTTTACTTTAACCTAAGTTTCTACTATTTAGAATGAGAAAACAAATCCCTTTAATTAATGTGTATATGGGAGAGGGTCATATTATTAAATGATTGTATTTTTCTATTGGATTAACTCTGGACTATATTCTCTTATATATGATTGTGGAAAAGAACGAGAGTAGATGGCATGTGATCATGCTATTTTGTGTGTACATTTTGTACATTCAAACAATAGAATGTGACAGTCATATCTTCAAAATTTGACTCCCAAACTCACAATTTTACCTATATCCATTGAATCTCTCTATTTCTAATTTTGTTTGCAATAAAACACAATGGCCACGATTCAAAATGTGTCCCTTATGATAAGGGGCTCGGAAGAGTCTGACATGTATACCAATAACAACGCAATTATGTTTGATACGCAAATAAAGTTCTATTAAACATTTGAACTATCTTCATAAATTGCAGCTTAACATCTATTATGTTGAACCACCAGGTTTGTTAATCTTGGGAACCATTGAGATGTCTGTACTTATGGAGTTGTACATCCAAACATTCAACTCCTTTTTCATTGGTCCCGTGGACACAACAACATACCAAAGACAAAATCCAAGTTTATACACTATAATGTAAAGGTGAACTTTTGTTGTCTCTTTGTATACAAGGTGAAAAAATGGTAATGTCAATAATATCAAATATAAAAATGTCTAAATTTATTATTTATTTATTCCCATGGTAATAATATTAAATATAAAAATGTTTGAATTGATTATTTATTCTATTTTATGGGTTAATATGGTTTTGAAAAAAAAATAAAATTATATCATCATTAAAATTTTGAAATAATAATTAATTATGAATGGCATTATACCATTGAGATGGTTAAGAGGAATGGTTTCATGAATAAGATATAGTATTTTAATAATAAAAAATTAGGAAACTATACTTATAAACCAATTTTCCTAAACAAGAAGGGATGCTTCTCCTGGTTTGGTGTATAACTTATAAGTCAAAAAGTGTTTGCATGTGTGGAAATTTTAACGAGTATCCATATCTGCTTCTTAAGACAACATGTCTATATATTTATTATTCCTTGCCAAAGGTGTAGAGGGACTATAGCAATAGATAATTTTTTGACTTTATATTAGTTTGTCGTTTAACTACAAATTTTTTCATAATTTCTATTGTTCGAACTACAAAACTAAAAATATTATTTTTTATATAATAAAAAAACGCTTATATGTCATGATCTCATTGGATAATATATTTGAGGTCTTATTGCCAGCTTCGCTATTCCCAATGATTTATATGTTGGGATATCCAAAGTTTTTATCATCTACGGTCTTTTTGAATTTGTACTATTCATACTGAAATGTTTAGAGATCCAAAGTTTATAACGTTCAATAATTTGTTGACTTTATATTAGTTTGTCATTTGACTACAAATTTTTGCATAATATCTATTGCTCGAACTACAGAACTAAAAACATTATATTTTTTTATATATAATAAAAAAACCCTTATATGTCATGATCTCATTGGATAATAGATTTGAGGTCTTATTGCCAGCTTCGCTATTCCCAATGCTTTGTATGTTGGCATATCCAAAGTTTTTATCTTATATGATCTTTTTGAATTTGTATTATTCATATTGAAATGTTTAGATATCCAAATTTTTGACCATGGATAGTCAGTTTTCATATTACTTTGTCCTCTGAGTAAATTTTTTTAGCATAGTCTCCATTGTTCGAACTATTGTTGTTATTATTATTATTATTATTTTCTTTATTATTGCGTACTTGGAGAGGCATTTTCATTATTTCATATGTAAATAGGCCTACCACACTACATTCTTTCTTAAATGTTTGCACAACGCAATGCCCTTCGACGGTTCTGACAGCCTTAAGTGTTTACCTAAGAGGCCTTGCAGCCTTAAATGTTTACTCAACGGGCATGTTATAATACATTTTCCTCTGATTTTTGGATACAATGTTGTCTGTAGTGAATTTGGGCAATATTGTTCTTCACATACATTATTGGTTCATTGTTTGATGTTTGTTCGTTGGTTCGTCTGATGCTGCTTGTTGTTTGATTCAAATTTGCAAAGTTGAGGTTCTATAGCTGCAGTTGGACCTCTTCATGCTTGTTCATTGGTTTGTTCTTTATTGCTTGCTCTCGTTTGCTTCAACTTTGCAAGGTTGGGGTCCTACATCCGCAGTTGGACCTGTAAATCCGCAGTTGGACCTGTTGTTGCAGTTTGCAAGGTTTGGAGTTGCACTTTTGTCGTTCCTCATGTTAGCGCCATGATTTTCATAGCTAAGGTTATAGGTTTGTCAACAATTTGCAAATTCATGCATGTTAGCACCCATATTTTTTTTATGACTGGCAACATCTAACATCTCCAAGGGTCATTTTCAGAAGGAAGCTTATCATTTATTTGTTCCATTTCCATTTAAAACTGTGCACTGAAAAATTCACTGCGCACTGCGCAAAGAATGTTGTTGCCCAAAGAATGTTTTCGCGCATAGGATGTTGTCGTGCACTGGATTCTGTCGCGTAAAGGATTTTGTTACGCAGTGGATTTCGTTGCGTATAGGATTTCGTCGCACAATGGATTCTGTCACGCATAGGATGTTCTCACACAGTAGATTTCGTCGTGCATAGGATGTTGTCACGCAGTGGATTCTGTCACGCATAGGATGTTGTCGTGTAGTAGATTTTTCCAGCACATAGGCTACAGGTCGCACTACAAAAATTACTAGTTTAGTGGTCAACTTCAAGATCAATTTCTGACCAATTGGAGAGGAATTTTGAAAATCCCTGAGAGGTTTTTGTCGAGGACAAACCAAATAATAAAAACCTCTCTCAGATTTTAAAAATGTGTCACGGATTGGGAGATTCAAAGGAATATTTGAGCCCTATTTTTCAGTTTTCGTGATTTCCTATCCGAGACATGTTTTTGTGACACGTATTCCAGCCATATGGAGATGATTTTAAAGAAACTGAGAGAGATTTTTCTTTATAACGATCTTAACTACAAAAACCTCTCTCGGTTTATAAAAATAGTTTTTTATAAGTGAGATACGATGTCATATTTAACGCCTATTTTACTAGTTTGTTGCGCATTCTGTTGCGTTTTTGTTGTAGGTTATTGTTGCGTAGCATACTTGCTGTGCAGGGATGATAGAGTGTCCAGCAGTGAAAATGATGGCTCATCACAACCACATGGTCGAATTTGGATCATGATCAATGACTGTAAAGAATATTTCGGTTACGATTATGATTTGGCAAAGTCGGGTTTTCTATTTTTAGTGAATCCGTTGAAGTTATTGTTCTCTTTCAAAGAAAATGGATCCATGATTCCAAGAGAGAGTAGCTCGACCCTAACAGCCAAGGGTGACATTATATTTCTATATAAGGGGATCATTTCTATGTAAACAGGGTTGGTTGGCAATTTTGAGAAACAAATTCTATTATATGTAGTCTGAATTTTTTACTGGAATTTAATGCAAAGGTCCTGTGATTTGATGAAAATATTCTAGTTGTAATAGTTGGATGTATTGTGTTTCTTTCTCTGCGTATTTGTTTCCTGTTATCTATTATTTCATATCCTCTCAATCTAACTTCGAATTCATCCACAACGACGCTCTTGAGTTGCTTCCAATATTTTTCTCCCGCCACACTTTACGGTTAACACTGAAGGTTGTTGCTTGCCTAGCCTTTTCCTCTCGAATCCAGTCACTGAGTCATTTGTTATGTCTCTTCCTTAGACCTAATCCATAGCCCAAGTTTTACTTTTCTGTTCCAATATAGCCAGAAACATTTTATCATTGGTTTTAAATCTAACCATTGTTTGCAAATTCATATCCTACGTGGAGATCGCGCTATTCCTAAGAGAGCCCTCTCTAGATCCGAAAGGCTAGTTTCGGATCTCAAAGTTGGTTGAAAAAGTTACATTCGTCATTTTTTTATCAGCCAAATAGATTTACGAAGTGCTAACACCTCGTTCACGGGTAAGTTTATGTGCCATGGTTTTGTTGCTATTCCTTGTTTGTTGTTTGTTATTTGCAACTTGCAAGTAAGAATTTTCAATACTAGGAATCCCTAGCTCAAAATCCTGTTGCAGAGCATCTTTCTGTGTGACTGCTATGACGAGAATATTTTCCTTTTTATTGAACTTCAATGTTCTATACAGAACCCACCTTTGTCGCAACTATAGTGACATATAAAAAAGAAAACTCCTCATTTTTCCTGCTCCTGAAAACCATACGTTTGGTGCATTTTTCCCAATGTTCTCCTCATATTTTATGTTCCTGGAAACCATATGTTTGGTGCATTTTTCCCAGTCTTGTTCCACTTTGAATGTCGATGTTGGACACAGAACCCACATCTGTTGCAGCTACAGTGAAATATAAAAAAGAAAACCGAATGTTCTCCTCTTATTTTATGTTCCTAGAAACCATGCATTTGGTGCATTTTTTCCAGGTTGTTCCCTTCCAATCACATATGCCAACTTCCATGCCCTGGATATTGTTCCATAGTTGTTTCAAAATAGCAATGCAAAGGGGTTTAGAAAATGAATTCGGAGTTGTCACTGGGGGCAAGCATCTGTCAGGTCCTTGTGACAGGCAAGGATGATTTTAGGGGCTAAATTTCTCTCATGAGCTAATTTTCCATGGTTTTTCCAAAAACGAGATTTGTTATTTTAAAAACGATTCACCCAAATTCTATAGGATAAAATTATTTTACCTTAAAAATCGCCAAAATTTTATAAAAACTATATAAAATCCTTAGAAATTTGAATATTTTTACAAAAATATCTCCAATCATTTATAGTTGGCATATGAAGGATTAGTAAGATTCACCAAGGTTTCTACATTTTAAAATAAATTTCCATCCATAAAATCATCCTTGGTGATAGGGCATGCTTTTATTCTCTGAATCAAAAACTTCATCCACTTGTTGCCTTTGTGTTGTCCTTTATGTCTTTTAAAGCATCTTCTGACATTGAAAAGCTTATAGGATGCACGCGTGGAATATGTTCAAAAATGATATGCCTTGAATACTTGGTCTTTGTGCTGAGCAAATTTATAGTGTTATTTCATTTGTGTTGTCTCTTCTGTTTGGTTCACTGTTCATTGTACATTTGTTTGTTTGTCATATGTTGTAGTGACTAGGGGGATTGAATTTGACAAGAAGAAGGTTGAAGGATGCATAGCGGAATTGGTATGTAGTTCTGCACTTATAGTTTTTTTTTTCTCTTTTTTTCTCTATGTTTGCATATAAACTGGACATAGCTAAGAAACATCTTGAAAATCACAGCTTAAGAGATGAAACAAGTAATAGATGTTGAGTCCTATGAAATAGATACAGACTCCATTGTACATGAGAGCATTGACTAGGTATTGCATAGAAATGGGATTTTTAGATTGGATGCATTCTCGTATACTATAGGAGATTTCCTTTTCGATGCATTTCAAGTTCTAGTGCATTTTTCGTTATTCCTCGACCGACCTGCGCAATGGATTGATAGATTATTTCTTGGGTTGTTTTAAAAATGGTGACGTTGAGGCATTGGAGTCGCATCAATATGAATTGGAATCTGATTTTCTTTGGTAGTTGCATGGAATACATGATGTCACTACGTATTTTTCAAAGATGTAGTTGTCTGCATCTACAATTCTTCCTACTCATGAGAGGGGACTTTGAGGAGATACATTTTGTATACGGTGCTTGTCCAAGTGGCTGAATATATCAATTGGAATATGGTCATTGACAATAAAAACAAGATATCTACTATTCAACAAAACTGCATCTAGCGATCCATATTGCATCTTGTTCCATGATGCCAATCTTGTCAGTGGTCATTATGAACCACTACTCTATAGAAAATTATCCATATGAAATCTTATAGGACCTCATATTTACTTTTCCCTCATTTGCAAAGACCGTGAATCGCAATGGAAATGAATTATGCATCGTATACACTGCAATGGCTTGCAGATAGCAACAATTGTTGCATCTAGTTGTGGAGATAGTCTGTTCAATGCAATTTTCTATTTGGTAGCAATAGAGTTCGATGTGCAGTCAATGCATCTTTACACTGTACAATCCTTTTGCAATGCAATTATAGGCGGTAGCCAACAGGCTTTTAGCTGCTTTCATTAACACCTTTCACCATATCTACTGGAAAATATGCCGACAATTGGAAGTTGGCAACAATACCTTGTAAACATGGCACTGCCATATGAGAAAGGAAATATAGAGGGTGGAAGATTATGTTTGCAATGGTTATCTATCATATTTAGAGTAAATATCCAGGTCTGGTCGGCCCTATCGGATGGAACTGTCCATTCCTGTTGTATTGATTCAAACTACGGTCGAACAATTTACATAATCTCATTGAAAACAGATATGCCACATATCCATTATCAACCTTTGATGAGAAATACTACTAGTTCAGGGTCCACTGTCCATGCCACCCAAACCACATCGAATTTGCATACGCATCACATGCTATTTAATGAGAATTAAACTTGTCCCAGTTGTGATGAGGCCATACAGAGCTTAAAAAAAAAACGTATACTAACTTATCACAACTTGAAAAAGGTCATAGATGAGAGAAAACAATGCATTGGTAGTATAGGAAATACTACCATTTCAGGGTCCAGTGTCAATGCCACCCAAACTGCATCGAATATTCATAATCTATTTAATCAGAATGAAACTCATCCTATTTGTCATGAGGTCATCCAAACCTTGAACAAAAAATGTAGACTAAATTATCACAACTTGAAAAACGTCATACATGAGAGAAAAAATACATTACTACACTTCCTTCTAGACAGAAACTGGCATATCACAACCTAAAAAAAATTGTCCGTGCACAACACAATCACATTTTCTCTTTTTCTGTTGATCACAAACATCACATGTCAAATGAAAAAGAACATAAAAGTTTGCATCATCGAGACGGTGAGTATGCAATGCTCATAAGAAATGTCGATTCCACCTCCAACATGGCTTGTCAACAAGTGAAACTAGTTTCTAGTGGCAATTATAAGTTAACCTACCACATCTTGAAAAAATAGATACATGAGAGAAACATGTACAACCACATATCCCACAATGGTTATGGTACTGGTCGAGAGGAAAAAATCACATTTCATGGGCTAGATCCAACACCATGCACTGCTACCAATGAAAACCAACAAACACTTTCTACGCATACTTCTCTAGAGAAGAAAGATGCAAAACAGATCTATATGAAACAAATAAAAGACACCCCTTCCATTGCATGTGCAATTTGTGATCAATTGAATTTCACAAAAAACACTAAGTCTTTCACACCTAATTTGGAAGCAGAATACCTCCGCTTGACACTAAATGATAAAACATTTTCCAGTGGCAATATTTGTCTTCCATGCAAATGATTGCTTGAAAATAGAAAATTGCCACACTTTGCAATGCCTGACCAAATAAGATGTAATACACCACTACCATATGTAAGTGCACTTACAGAACTTGAAGAGAGACTTGTGTCTCTGCGAATTTCATTTGCACAAATCAAACCCTGGGGCTATAAACGACCCCAAATGGGCTTAATAGGATCAATTATTAATGTGCCTGTCCAACTAGATTTTGTGCAAAAATCCTTGCCACAATTCATTAGCTATACAATGACAATTGTTGTAGCTCTCAAAATATGCTTGCAATATAAGAATGCATACCAGACAGGTAAAGTGTGTGTGCATGTTGTCATGAAAGAATTAAAAGAATTATGTTCCAGGGCCCTGTACGAAGCACAAAACATTTGTATAAATGAGAACTGGAACAATGTTCTTGGAGAAGGGGATGATAGCTTTGCAAAGACTCTTGCAACTACTAGTGAATTTGATACAAGCGATGAATCAGAGAATGAAACACCTGCCGAAACATTGATACATGGATTCATTGACTCACAGCGCATTCGTGACTTGCAAGATAAGATTGNNNNACTTGGAATATTCAAGGAAAATTTTTTTGAGGAAATGAGCTTCCCAACACTGTTCTATGGAGATCCACGTCCCAGTGACATTACAGAACGATTCAACTACCACAAAATAGTTCAATGGGAGTTGCTACATTCAAGTGGTGACTTCTCCTGTCACATAACAAATTTGTTTTTCAAAACAATGCGCATAATGATTGAGCAAGTGTTGTCTTGAATGTGGGTGTGAATAAGAAAAGGCCAGCTACAAGGAAGAAATTTATTGGCCAAAGATGTCAAGTACAAAGAAAACCTAGAAAAAATCCTGAAATTTGAGATTGGATACATAGATTTCAAAAACATTCGCATCTCTCCTGACTATTTGCAACAAAACAAGAAAACTATTTTTGCAATGATCCGACAATTGGGACTGCCAACATTTTTCATCACATTTACAAGTGCAGAGCATCGCTGGGATACGTTGGTGGCTATGGTGTCTGCATTGTATAGGAATAGTAAAAGGAAAAAATAAACTAATGCAATGGAAAATGATGACATTGACTACCTCGTAAGAAAAGACCTAGTGACATGTACTCGCTACTATAGACATAGAATAAATGCTTTGAGACAATTGATATTCCATGATGAAACATTTTTCGGAAAAATATCAGACTACTTTTTTGTGACTGGGTTCTAGAATAGGGGGAGTGAGCATGACCATGCACTGTTGTGGATAGAGGGTGCACCGGTCTATGGAAATGATAACAACTCATAGATCGAGCATTTTGTGGACAAATACATAACATGCAACACAAATCATTTGGATCTAGAACTTTCCAAATTTCATAGACATTATCATACAAAAAGCTGTAAAAAAATAAAAAAATTCACATTGCAGATACAACTTCCCTATGCCGCCAATGAGAACAACAAGAATCATAGAGCCACTTAGTTTAGAGAAAAATGTTTTCATTGAGAAATCTAAATCCTTGTTCACATTTCTATAACAATGAGAATTTGATGAGTTAATGAGCTTCGACGACTTCTTGATAGAGTTAAATCTAACAGAAGATGAGTACATCCAAGCCATACAATGTACGCTTAAACAACCAACAGTTTTCCTTAAACAAAAACTTTCCCATATTTGGAACAACATTTTCTCCAAGGACGTGCCATTTATGTGGAATGAAAATACATATGCGCAGTATGTCCTCAATTCATATGCTGCAACATCGTATTGTACCTTGTATATGAAAAGGTTGACAAATATATGACAAGTGCATTCAGAAGAATACACAAATAACATGAAAGAATTCATATTGATGCTATGAAAATGATGCATACGCTTGGAAATACATTACTTAATCTTCAACAAATGTTTTCTCAACAAGCAGTCCACATTGCACTTTCCCTGCCCTCAATTTTAGTTCAAGGAAATGTGTCTTCATAAACACATCTCCACTTGAGAAACATGCATTTGTGTTGAAACCACTGTATTTGCTAGAACAAGAGACTGACAATTCATAGGATGTGCTATGTCTCTCTATTATTGATTATTACCTCCAACGTCCATCTCCTATTAAGCATATCCGCTTAGCAGAGTTTGTATCGCATTACAAAAAAAATGGTGCACCCATATCAAAAAGAAAAAATCCCTCTGTAATACGCTTTGTCAAATACAACAAACATACTGACTATGAAAACTATTGTAGAGAAAAACTATTGTTATATGTTATGTTCGATCAAAATGAAAACACATTAAAACATAGCTTCCCTACATGGGGTGATCTATAGTACATATATTGCCTCTGAGACTATAGTACAAACCAATGAATCTAGATTTACATACAATGTTAATCCAACATGGGGTGATCTAGAAAGTGCAGTTAATGAACTAGAAAACCTTGACAATCTTTATGAGACATTCACAAACTGTAAAACAACTAGAACTCTCTGCGATTCCTATGACTTGCAAGCAGATTTGCCTCGTCCTCGAGCAAGTGGCATTGAAAAACGTATCAATCTTGGTTTTCAATTCACAAAACATCCTTTCCTTATTGAAAATAACGAATACCATAGAGTCAGATGTCTGTTGAATCGAGAACAACAAACAATTCTAAAGGACATTGCACTTAAAAAATGCTTGAACATGCACACTCCTGTGCACTTGTTCCTTACAGGTGGGGTGAGAACATGCAAGACATTCGTAGCGAAAGCACTATTCCAAATGCTTATACGAGTCTATGATTCAAACAATTCCTCTGATCCTATGAAACCAAAGGGGATAATAGTCACATACACGGGAAAAGTTGCATATAATGTAGGTGGAACAACAGTCCACTCTGCATTTTTTATGCCTTTTAACAAGTCACAATTTATTCCACTCAGCAAGGAAATGTTAGATACCATGTCTAAGCTTTATGACGAACTGAAACTTGTCCTCGTAGATGAGGCATCTTTGATTGGAAGTCGCTTCTTGTATTCCATTGAAAACTGACTAAGAAACATAAAACATGTGCACACCAAATACTTTGTAAACATTGACATGATATTATGTGGGGATCTTTACCAAGTGTAACCCATCCAAGATTCTTTGATATTTGAACAACCTACAGTCAACATGAAAACAGTGACGTGTGACTTCTGGAAAGACAATATAAAATTCTTTGAATTACATACTACAATGCACTAGGCAGATGAAACATTTATTGCAATTATGAATAGAATGTAGACAAACAGCCAAACACATGATGACTTAACATATATCAATTCAAGGTGCATGCGACCTGAACCAATAGACCCAACCTTCCCTTACATGTTATACATGAATAGGGATGTTGCAATCCATAACAGGTACATGTTATCTCTCATGCTTGGTGATGATATCATCATCAATTCAATTGACCTCGAAGAAGACAACCATGGAAATGTGCCACGTCATGAACATACAGCCACTTTTCCTTTGCAACTTGTCCTGGAATTAGACATGCTAGTTGAAATATATGCCTGCAACTATGATTCATAGGATGGCTTGGTGAATGGTGCAGATGGAATACTCAAAGGCTATACCAAAACAGAAAAACTTGATGTCCTCTGAATTAAGTTCCATGAACCGCATATAGGCCACTGACAAGCAAACTAGTTGGCTTATCTATATAATTCAAACACTGCACACGATTGAACACCTATCTTGTGAATATCAAAACCAATATCGACATCGGCAAAGACAGGTCAACTGCATATTCGAAAAAAAATTCCAATTAAACTTGCATGTGCACGTATAGTCCACAAATCGCAAGGACTAACACTTGATAGTATTTCATTTGACCCTGTTGGAATTCGAATACATGGACTTGTATACACAGCATTGTCCTGTGTCAGAAGTATAGACTCCTTGTATTTACTAATTCCTCTTACAAAAGATAACTTCAAAGTTAAACACAAAGTTGATATTGAGATGCAACGCCTTAGGACTACCGCAAAGTGACATCTACAGTATGATTACCAATCCATACAAACAAACTCATTTGTATCAAATCTCTCACTTAACACGCGCAACCTACATGCACACATGGATGATATACTCAATGACTATGCACAATGCAATCCGATATTTTGTGCTTGCAGGGAACATAAATGACATTGTGCAAGCAAAACAAGCAATTTCCAAATCAAAATTGCATATCAAGTTACATTACACATGGGGTGATGATATTAATGAAAAAACATGTAACAATTTTGGAGCATATGCATTTTGAAGAAAACAATGTTGAGATGGTGCTCACAAAAGTATTTCTCCATGCATCAGAAATTGCAATATTGAATCTCTATGACGCTCTGCATGCAACATTCTCCAACATACTAAATGTTCTTTCCAATGCATTAGACCATTTGCATCTAAACGAAACCATTGTCATTGTAGGAGACTTCAATATTGACATTCTACAAAATAATGCCAGAACAAAAGAATTGGAAAACTACATGTGCAAATACAGTCTCTGTTTTCTTTTGGACAACATAAACGATCTACAAAACACACATATTGACCATGTATGGTTGAATGTTCCCATTTCTCAATACAACGTCTTTATCTTAGACACATACTGGTCTGATCACGATACAATTGGTATTGCACTTGAATTATGAGATATACGTCAAACATATTGCAAAATCATATTTCTATGTTTCAAAGCATATATGTCTAGCTTGTTGTAGAAAACCAATTTATCCAACTTCTTAGTTTTCCCTAGTTTGTAATTGATTTTGGACGGAGCCATATGATAGTGTAGGGTTGTGGGTGTGGCATTATCGACAAGGCTAGACACTTGATGACCTCTGATGATATGAGGTTCTTCTATCTACCGTTATCAACGATCAAGTGCAGTGGAGTGCCTTTCACCCACATATGTGAATGAAATAGGTGCATGCCTTCCTCTGGCTCATCGGGTTCACCGGACTGGATCTCGGTGGTAGAAATGGTGGCACTAGGTTCTGCATCAATGATATATGTCCCCTTCTCTGGTTCTAACTCAGAGTCAAAACCTGCATCTGATTCATAGGATTTTACTTTAGCCAATAATGAATTCTTTGAGCAATAATCAACAATTTTATGTCAGGGGCTCTTATGGAAGTTGCGCCACTTCACGGTATCATTCTTCATCTTCCCATTATTCTTATTTACTTATGTCTTGGACCGATTTTCATGAGGTTTCCCATATTTTCTTTGTCCTTTATTTTGTAGGTTGGAGCTTCCCTTTCCCTACTTATGTTGTGAGGGGTTCCCAGATCCAAACTATCATGTCTTTTGTTTAAGCTTCTACTCGATTTTGACAGCTTATCGATAGGTTGTGCCCAAGGATGAGATGTCCAAAAACTCCATTTCTATCTGGATGTATCTATGTAGACTTTGAGCGCTAGATCTTGCTTACAATCTTTTATACCCAGCTTAGTGTGCAAGGTATGGAAGATATCGGTGAACTCTGGGACTCTTTGGTCTCTTTCTTGTTGCAGTGTGGTTCATCTTGTATACAAGTCGTCATAACTTCCAACAAGGTAGTATTTTTCCTTAATAGAATCCCTAAAGGAATCACAAGTGGATGAAAATTCAAATAATGTGGATCCTTCTATTTCATTTTTCTCACAGAAAGTCTCCTACCAATATTTGACATGGGGAATGGCCTTGAGGAGTGCAAATATAATATTTTCTCTATCAGAAAAGTTGTGGACAAAAAAATACCCTTCTAGAAGGTTTAACCATTTATCTATGACATCCGCATCTATTTGACCTTAAAATATATAAATATCAAAATTAATATGTAACTTGAAGGGGGTGGCACTTCTGCTTGAGGTGTATGCATCACTTGTCAGCAGTCATCAAAGGATTTGTACAAAGTTGTCCATCGTCTCGTTCCTCTGTCGCTCAAGGGCTTCCTCTAGCAACATTTTGAAAGGATCTCTTATCTCGTCATCTTTATTTTCACCCACCATGGGAGGTTTCTTGGGCGTGGGAGAGAAATTTTACTCAAGAGAAACAAGCTCGAGACCCAACTCTCTATAGCCTGACCATGTCGAGGACATGTATTAAAAAACGACAAGGAGTAGACCACTATGATACCACTGATCCGGATTTATGAGCGGAACGAAATGAAACCATGGATTAAGAATGTTAACACAGATACATAGTGAACAATAATAGATATACAATAAAAATTGACTTCTATTAAATAATAAATATGTTGAAAACTGTAAAATTCAGACTGAAAACAATCTTGCTAGAATGGTGGCAACTTATCTCTAAGAATAGATGTGACAGCTACGATCATTCGCAAGAAGATGAGTACAATGAGGCTTTGAAGAAATTTTTACAATAAATATGAATTCCAAAAACCTACACATCCAAAAACCTAACCCTAGGATATGAAGTGCCAAAAGTCATGTGGGCCCCATTGGGGTAAGTTAGTACATTAACTTCCCGGGGTCGTAACTTCAAGTCTTCATATCTCTATTTAAATTTTCCATGAAGTCTTGAATCATACTTTGTGCCCTTGTTTGTTTCACAAGATGATCATTCATTAAATCCATTGTTACTTTGGTCACAATTCTATCATCTATTTATCTTTTCTTCATATTCAATTCTACCTCTAAAAAATTGTGTTCATCAATCTTCAACTTACCTGTCTCTTCGATCCAGGGAATATGGATTTTTTGAGCCATGATGTATGTTTCTTTCTGGAGCTGGGAACATATTGAGAGTGAATTCCTTAGCTCCTTCTCATTTTTTTCCCTGGCTTGATGACATTTGCTAGGTGCAGCATATTTGAGCTTCCTCTCCCACTCCATAAAGTGTGGAAATTTTGGTGGAGCATCATGGTTTTCTATAATCCATCATTGCATCTCATTCACACCTTATCTGATTGTGGTGGAAACTGTGTTCTTAGTTTGGGATATATTGTGTTGAGCCATAATTTGGGCGACTATCTATTGGAAAACATGTATATTTGTGTACATATCCATTTCTAGATTATGGATTTTTATCCTAACTCCCTTTTCACACACCCCAAACTCTTTGATGTTGTCATGGTCACTTTTACTGTGCTAGGCTTCCTCTTCTAATTCTCTTATTCTTTCATCTTTTTCCTCACTTCCACGCACCAAGTATTTTAGATTTTTATTTGAAGCTAGTGTGAAAGCGATACTAGCTAAGGCGATTGAAAGAGGATCGTCCCTGACATCTTCTATTACATTATTTTCAATCTTTACTGACAAAAGATACTTTCAATACACTGGTATCTTTTTGGTTTTCTGCTAGATTATCTTTACCAAATTCTTTTTCAAATCTTAAGGCATTCAAATTTTCCACTTTCCGAGCCTTCAATAGTGTGTATGATCCTAATCCTAACTCAACAAATGGGAAATATCCCCCTATGAGTGGAATGTTATTTCATTATCCCATAATATTTGTGTCCAAGGGATCTATGTTGTTATTTATTTCTTCTTCCTCCTTTTTTCATTGTTCCTTTGTTGAGGTTGTTTCTTCGGTTGTTGATTTCACATTTTATTTAGATGACACTGCTTCTTCTTGCTTATTGCATTCGACCTCTTCTTCTCTTATTTTCCTTTGTTTCTCCTTCTTCCTTTGTTGCTTGGTGGTCTCTTTGCTTGTTGTAGCTTTTTCTGTTGTTGTTTTTTGTCACTACTGCTCATCTTCCTCTTCTTTTCTCTTCTTATTTTCTTTTGTTTCAACAACTTCTTCTTTTTTTATTTTCCTCTCTTCCTCAATTGTTGTTTTTGGTGTCACTGCTACCTCAGTTGTTGTTGGCACTACTGCCATTAGCTTCCACTGCTTATTTGTCACAATAAATAAATAATATAATATAAATACATTAAAATAATATATAAAAGTAAATTAAACATTAATGTAATAAAAGGTCATGACTAAAAGTCATGAATCTTCATAAAACCATAACAGGCATATATATAGGCAGCCCTATCCTTGTAATATCATCATTATTTTTACAATCAATTATTATTATATATATTTCTTATCATGGATTCAGAGTGAATTGTTTGTTATGAACCCTTGTGTATTTCACATTGGTATTAGAGATGGTTGCTCCCCCATATCACAGTCATTCCCCACAACCCCATGTTTTTCCCCTCATCGCAACCCCCTCGTTCCCTCACCTCGCAACCTTCATTCCATAACTCTCCCTCACCCTGTAGCCCTTGTTCTGTAAATCTCCCCCACAGTCTGAAACCGTATCCCATTTTTGTTTCTGTAACCCTCCCCACTCCCTCCCTCCCGCAACCCGTTTCTATTTTCATAACCCTCCCCACTCCCTAGAGGCCTCTCCCCACTCCCTCTCCACTCTCCCACATGCTCCCGTAAACCCTCTCCCACAACCTGTTTCCCACCCCCTCTCCACTCCTATGCACCCTCCACTCTCCACAGCTCGACACACATCCTTCCACCTTAAACTACATACAATTATTTAAACTCAAATAATTAAAAAGGGGATATTCCAGGAAAGATCAAAATTACAGAAAAATACTCACCCCCAAACACTAGGAGGATGTCGGAATTAAAAACTCAAGTGGAAAAAATAGACCAAGAATGTAAAAGCATTAGAAAATCACTCAAAAAGTCAATACAAAAAACTCACGATGAGTTACTAGAAGAAATAAATCTCAACAATAAGGCACTCAAACAAGAGTTGGCCCATAATCTTAAAGAAAAAATTTCAACGAAAATCAGAATCGAATTACAAAAAGGCATGGATAATCTAAAACAAGATCTTAAAGATGATATTTTTCAAGAACTCAGGGTTAACCTACAACGAGGGTTGGGAAACTTTAAGCAAGAAATAAATGACGAATTGCAACAAACTCTGGTTGTGATGACACAACATCAAGAAAAAAATATTAATGAGATTTTAAATTTAATAAAAAGACCAAGGGCACCAACAAGCCACCCAACCACAACCAAGTGACTTAAGAACATCTAAAACGTCACCCCCACCACCACCGCCGCCACCACCTCCCTACAATTCAAATTCCCAACCTATATCACAACATCAAACCTTAATAATTTGTCCTCCCAAATCCAAAATTGAACTATCAAAATACAATGGAGGCAATAACCAATGCATGCCCTAGTTTAATAAAACTGAAGAAAATTTCCATATATATAATAGTACAACCGATGAATAAAAGGTAAAATACACATCCATGTACCTCGAAGGCACTGCATATAATTGGTATCTATGGTGGAAAGGAATAATTCAATCATATAATTGGAATTCTTTCAAAAAAAAAAAAATTTAAAGATTCTAGGGCATCTCGAAAAAAAGAATTTTTTTCAAAACTCGCCAAATTACAACAAAAAGGCAACATAGATGAATTTGCACATCAATGGGAATCTCTCACCACCCGAGTATTTGGACTATCTGATGATAAACTACTCTAGTCTTACATAGGTGGTCTCAAACCACATATCCAAGACAAGTGGCCACCTATGAACATTTCATCCAATTCAAGTGGCAAGGGCAAAGTTATAAATTAGATGGTTTTCAACCTCCAAAAACATAGGTTGTGTCGTCACAAAAAATGGAAAAAATGATCTGAAAAGGAGCAACCGCATACTTCATCCAATGACACAACATAGAAATACAAGAATCAGAACATGATGAATCCAGAACATTGGACATCCAAGATCTAATTCAAAAACATAATAAGGTATTTCAAGACCTTCCCATGGAGTTACCCCCTCAAAGAAGAATTGAACATATAATTGAAGTTAAACCAGGATCAAGCCCAGTCAAGGTTAGACCGTACAGATACCCCCATCACCACAAAATAGAGATAGAAAGATTAGTCTAAGACCTATTAAAATGTGGTGTCATCACGAAAAGAAGAAGTCCATATGCAGCTCCAGTAGTGTTAGTTCAAAAGAAAGATGGATCTTTCAGATTATGCATAGATTACCGAGGGCTAAACAAAATAACAAGTAAAAATAAATTTCCCATCTTGATTGATGAAATGTTGGATGAACTTCACAAAGCAAGATATTTTTCAAAACTTCATTTAAGATCTGGGTACTATTATATCAGAGTCAGACTAGAAGATGTAGCCAAGTCTGCCTTCTAGACACACGAAGGACACTATAAATTCAAGGTGGTGCCTTTTGGGCTAACTAATGCCCCCGCCACTTTCCAAGCGACAATGAATGAATTATTTCACCCATACCTACGGAGACATTTCTTAGTCTTCTTCGATGATATCTTAGTGTACAGTAAAACATGGGAGGATCATATGAAACATTTGGGACAAGTGTTATTTCTACTGGAGGAAAATCAGTTCTACGCCAAAATGTCAAAATGTACATTTGGCAAGGAGGAAGTAGAGTACCTTGGTCACATCATATCTAAAAAATGAGTCAAGGTAGACCCCAAGAAAAGCATGGAAATCACAGAATGGCATAAACCCAAAAACATATCCAAGTTAAGAGGATTTCTAGGATTTGCAGGATACTATCGAAGATACATCAAGAATTATGCTCATTTAACCTCCCTTCTAACAAATCTCCTTAAGAAAAACCCCTTCCAATGAAATGTGGAAGCACAAAAATGTTTTGAAAACTTAAAAAACATTATGTCCACAACCCCGGTATTAGCAACACATGACTTCTCCAAACCTTTCATCATCGAGTGTGATGTGCTAGGTCTTGGAATTGGAGCAATATTGATGCAAGATGGGCACCCAATAGATTTTGAGAGCAGGAAATTAAATCAAGCGGAATGCTTACAATCCACTTACAACAACAAAATTATTGTCGTCATGCATGCATTAACAAAATGGCACCAAGATCTATTGGGAAGTAAGTTCTTGATACACACAGATCATAACAGTCTCCAGTACTTGTTACAATAAAAAACATTGTCAATCGAACAACAAAAGTGGATAGAGAAAATTTCCACGTTTGATATGGAAATTATACATAAAAAAGGAAAAGACAACATCGCGGTTTATTCCTTATCATGAAAAGATGAAGAAACACAAGTTTTTGCAATATCAATAGCCAAGCCAGAATGGTTGGATGAAATCCGAATTGAGTATGCAAAAAACTCGGAGTCTTTCTCTATAATCAACAATTTAAATCGATATCCTAAGTTCGAATGGAAAAATGACATATTATGGTATAAAGGGAAAATCTACTTAAATACCAACTCAAGATTTAAAGCCAAGGTTCTTCAAGAATCTCATGATTACCTAGCTATAGGTCATGTAGGATTTTTCAAAACATACTATAATGCACGAAGATCATTTTTTTGGAAAGGGATGAGTGAATATATTTGAAAATATGTAGCAGAATGTGATCTATGTCAAAGGAACAAGATTGAAAATGTGTCAACCCCTGGGTTACTCTACCCATTACACATTCCCAACCAAAAATGGGAAGAAATTTCAATGGATTTCATTGAAGGGCTACCCATATCCGATAGAAAAGATAAAATATTAGTAGTAGTAGTAGACAGACTAACTAAGTATGCACACCTTATTGGAGTAAGGAAAACAGATTCAGCAAAACAAACGATTGGAATATTTTGTAAAAATATTTACAAACTACATGGGTTCCCTAAAGTTATCGTCAGCGATAGAGATACAAAATTTAAAGGGTTTTTTTGGAGAGAATTTTGCAAACAGATCGGAACCTCTCTCAATATGAGCTCAGCTTACCACCCTCAAATAGATGGTCAAATAGAAGTTGTCAATAAATTTTTAGAAACCTATCTTCGTTGTTTTATCTTTGACAAAAAAATAAATGGTTTCAATGGTTGCACCTCGTTGAGTGGTGGTATAATTCCACTTATCACACATCAACTAAAATGACACCTTTCCAATATCTTTATGGTTACAAACCTCCATCATGGAAGGAGTTGGCCACTAGACACATAAAAGTTTCTTCAGTCAAAGACCATTTAGACAGAAGTCATAAAATCCTTCAGTTACACAAAGAAAACTTAACAGTTGCAGGAACCGAATGAAGCAACAAGCGGACCAAAACCGAACAGAAAGAGAGTTCGAAGTAGGATATTGGGTATTTGTGAGACTTCAACCTTACAAACAGTTATCCCTTAAACAACATGGGAAGAATAAATTGGCTCCAAAGTTTTATGGAACATATGAAATAAATAGAAAAATCAGTCACGTAGCTTACCTGTTGGATTTACCAGATAAAAGTCTTATCCACAACTTCTTTCATGTATCATGTCTAAAGAGAGTCTTGGGGAAACAAAAAAAGGCACAAACTATACTTCCTATGTTGGATGGGGAAGGAAGAATCATTTTAGAGCCCGAAGCCATTATCACCACTCGGGAAAAGAGATTATGTTCTCGAGTAATCAAGGAATGTTTGATTAAATGGAAAAATCTACTGGAAGGAGACAATGCATGGGAGTCAGAGCACTTTCTCTAGATACATCCTTCCTTATCATTTCTTTGAGGACAAAGAAAAATTTAAGGGAAGAGAAATGTCACAATAAATAAATAATATAATATAAAGACATTAAAATAATAAATAAAAGTAAATTAAACATTAATGTAATAAAAGGTCACGACTAAAAGTCATGACTCTTCATAAAACCATAAAGGGAATATATATAGGCAGGCCCTATCCTTGTAATATCATCATTATTTTTACAATCAATTATTATTATATATATTTCTTATTGATCAAAATCTGGACTAGGGGTCAGAATTTAGCTCAAAAATCAAAGTTCTCGGAATTGCCTCAAAACAAACGGGTGCGTAGCCCTCGTCGTCATGAACCCAACGCAACTCGTTTGGGTTCAAACGAACGTCGGATGGGAGAGATATCGCGATATGTTCGAATCGCCAAACAGGTAAAAAAAATGAGTGTTGACTGTACAGTCTGTATAGTCCGTACGGATGCTGACATGGAAAAGGTCTTACGCTGACATAGCATGTCCATACGCTAAGTTGGCATATGCTGACGTGGCAGTTTCAGATTGGTAGATGTGGACGAGTAATGTTGCGACACGTGGCATTTGATGGGCAAATGGTGTGGTGCCACGTGGCCCTGTCATGGGCTGCCACGTGGCACCGTTGTAATTGATTGTTGGTTCAAAATTTTATGGGGTCCGTGGAGATCAAACCCCGGACCTCCTCCCACCGTGCAAAGCTTTGGCAAGGATCGCCCAACCGGTGCGCCACGCGTTGGTCCTTATAACATATATGGTTTATAATATATTTAAATTTATGTTATTGTATGGTTGGCGGGGGATCGGGATGGGGCTTAGCCCCAGCCCACGGTTGCATTGTATACCATATGACCATACACGTAGGTGCACGCATTTTAAAACAAATTGCAAAGCCCCCGATCGCACACTTTAAACATATGACCATATGCGTGCAGGAGTTTGGTAATTTTACATGGATAGCCCCCGGTCGTGTGTATTACCATATGAATCTGCCACCATATGTGTGCGGGTTTACATTTTGGTTTCAACAGTTGTACAAAACGACCCGCCATTTGTCCTTTGTCTATTTTCTCTTGTAAACGGAGCCCCCTTTTGTGATAGTGCGTGGTCACATGGTGACCTTGTGACCGTGGCCTTGGCGGTTAGGGGCTGGGCGCACCCTAACCATCCTACAGTTTGACTGTTTTTGTGGTTATGCGCGTGTGCTAGGTTTTAGCACGAGTTTTTGAGCTTGTTCTAGGTTGAACGCCCAAAGGTGCGTTTTGGCGAACTAGAGACAGCAAGCTTGAAGGAAGAAAATGGCAGGAGGCCTATCTTCTTCATTTTTTGGCACTATTTTCACAGCCATTTGAAGACTTATTTTGCAGGTTTTTAACCATTGAAGTTTCAGAGAGCTCCAGGGAGCTTGAAGCCCTCATTGTTTGAGGTCATGCTCAGATGAGCCCATGTTTGTTTTCTGTGATTGAATAATCATTTTTGGCTAATTATTATGTTCTGAACACTTTGGGATAGGTTTCATATCCATTTGAGGACTTTTACAGGTGTTTTTTCCACAGAGAAGCTCAGGGAAGCTTAAGGCCACATGTAGAAGAGGTCATGCCCGGATGAGCCATGATCCATTTTCAGAGTTTTATTAGTCATTTTTGGAGTTTTTATGTATTCTGAACCCAATGGTACAGTCATTATTTCCATTGGAGTTGAGCAGTAGCTTGTAAAATAATTTTTGACAAATTAATCCCAGAGAGACAAGTCCATTGATGGAGGCTCAAGGAGATGTAGCCCAGAGAGGGGTGAACTCCTTTATCATCTTGTTATTGTTGTGAGTTTGATGGTTTATTTGCTGCAAGTTATGTTGCTGTGTATTTATTTAAAGCACATGTTTAACCATTTAAAAGAACATTTCCTCACACATGAACATTTAAAAGAAGATGCATAAACTTGGCACATAATTTATCTTGCATATTTTAACACATGGAGCAAGGTCCTGTAAAGTTTTATTTTAATGAAGTAGAGGGTGCTTGCATAGCATAACAAGTCAGCCCACTATTTTCAGA
>JASDQU010241059.1:0-11508 GCA_032191745.1 Picea mariana
TGTGCATACTGTGAGAGACTTGCAGAGCTAGGTGCAAGTGGTTGTAGCAAGACTCTGGAAGGCTTTGTGTTGTAACACAAGGAAGAAGGATCTAGCGAGCTGCGCAGATCTTCTGTCCTAGGCGGAGTAGGGTTTCAAGGCTCTGTGCATGTAACCTATTGAAGAAGTTAATAAAGAAGAAGAGTTGGTGGAAGTAGCCCCAGGGTGGGGGTGAACCACGTAAACACTGTGTTATTCCGCTCTGTGCGATGTTCTGATGTATTTATGTGTTATTTGCTAAGTGTTGGATAAAGATAGGTAGATATATCTGTTATGTTTTGTGCTTATGATGATTCTGGATGCTAGGTCTGATATAGATGGATGTGCTTAGTGCTTGAAACTCCTAGATCGGATCCATTTAGTTATGTTAAGTGCTTAAATACGTTAAATCTGGTTGAATGATGTGATGCTTTGTTTTATCTGTGGAGTGTATATTGGGTAAATAATGACGAACTAGCGGTGCTAAGTGATCTATTAAGTATTATAATCACATATTTGTGTCCCAACTAAGATTGCAGACACCTAAGTCCTACAACCACCCATGCCCCTACCTCGGGTGAGACTTCATCTACTTCGCAGGTGTTGCCGAAAGGGCCAGTAGTTAGGGTTTTGTTGGTGCGTTGTTGTAGCATTGAACCCTGGGTCTGCCCCTGTGCCAACATCTCCACTAAAAAACATGTCCATACTCCACAATCCTTACAACAAAATATTCTTGCATAGAAGACATCCAACCCCTAAGGGATTAAAAAATAAAACTTTCTAATAATTTCTGTTTTATTTAAAACATAATTATATTTTGTCCTAGAGGTGTATAATTTGAATGGTGAAAAGATAATTCTCATATTCTCCCTACTTTAAATTTAAATTCAAATCTCCAATGAAAAATCTGCGAGTTACTAATTACAAGGGTAAACACCCTCTTAAATAAAGATCCCGATTCCCCATGGATGTTTGTTAAATACATAGTTTTGTTTTAATTTATAATTTTGAAAGATTATAATTGTGTTTTAACTTCATGTGCTTTAAAGACATATTCTCCATTGATTAAAATAAATTGAACAAAAGATTTATTAATCCACAAAGAAAATAAAATAAATATATACATATAAGAGCAAAATAATAGAGAAGGGCATGTGAGAAAGATCATAAGTGCCACGGACCGCTTACTCGCATGGTACAAGATATTTCCAAATCCGATTTAACTGGTCCTACCACTCCCACGAAACCTCACTTATCGGATATTGCAAATACCTAGTAATCACAATACCACACAAAAGCAATTATTGCAAATACTTAATCATTACAATACCACTCTAGAGATACTAGCTCCAACTACACCAGCATAACGTTGTTTGGACTGTACATATATATACATTGTATACATCAGTATTGATTCAGGAAGTTCGAGATTATGGTGACAGCAGCAAGTCCTTAGCGCCATTTGGATCTCGTTTTATTAAACACATAAACATATTATTAAACATATTATCTTACAAAGACAAGTCAGCTTTTACTAAAAAAAAAAAAATCTTTCCAGCATTATAACAGATTGTGAAAACTTAAACCACTAATATAATAAGATTGTTATGATTTTAAATTTTATTAAAAATACTAATCAAAACAAATAAATAATACTAAATGATTCTTCTTCCATCAAATTACTAAAACATTTACTTAATTCAAACTTAAAATTAAAAAGAACACTTTCAACATTTTTACAACAATAAAACGCTAATCTTTTTACTTTACAAAACCATCCATTCACTTCAACATTCAAAATCATTTCATTAAAATTACATCACCAAAATCGATTCTTCACCCATGGCTTTTTGTTGACACGCACATTCTGACGCCTAACGTGTCAATTAGAAAAAGACTAACCATATCATTGTTTAAGTAACCCTAGTAAAGTCACTGCAGTAATGGTTGTTGCAATTTGTTGAAAAGGGGGAAGCAAGGAGTAAGTTGGATGTTTTTCATGAATTTTCCCACAACAACTGCATCTCTTCTCTTCATTTTCGTTTCGAATTAAATCTTAGTTGTTGTTTTGGTGAAATTTTTGACTAAGGAATGGTCGTATTTTGTTAAATTCAAACTCCTCTGTAATTTTATTCCTTTTTAAAAGACTTCGTTGAGGTTTTAGGATGTTTTTGATGAAATATTTATATGGATTTCTTTTAAATGAAAAATTATAGTGAAAATTAAACGAATTTTAAAGAAGTCGTCAACGAATTTGAGGTTTGAGGATGATTTTAATAAAATATCTGGATGAATTTCAAAATATCGTGAAGATTGAGCAAATTTTGTTAAAATTTACAAGGTTTAAGATGGGTTAGCAAATATGTGTTAGATTTTTAGTCTTGTCGTTCAAATGATGATTAATGAGCTTTACTTTCGCTCGTTTCATGAAGATTTAGGTTTATTTTGAGCAAAACAGGTTTTGAAGCTTTTCATATGTTTTATTTAGAGCTCAAATCATGATTAATAAGCGGTATTATGGTTCATTTGATGAAGAGTCGGTGCCATTTTGAGCAAAATAAGCTTTGATGCTTTTAACAAAGGTTTAGATGATGATTAATGAGCTTTCTTTTGGTTCATTAGACAAAGATTTAGGTTCAAATTTTTTGTTGCTTTTTAATCTATTTTATTTAGATTTATGTGCTTGAATTGCTGTAAAAAATCTATTTTATTTAGATTTATGTGCTTGAATTGTTGTAAATATTCTTTGTTCTGGTGGAGTTTCATGAATATTTTCGTGGCTTTTGTTGAAGCACACAATTTGAAAGTAAAGCTGGATTTCGTTAATTAGCTTGCCGGGAATTTAAATTTTAGGCACGACGAGGGTTTAGTATTGATTTCGTTGTTGAAATGCTCTGTGAAAATGGTAGCTAGGGTCTCGAGAGGCATCAGTGTGAGTTAAAGATTGATAGATAGTGAGGAGTGAACCCTGAGTTTTATAACAAACAAAGGAGCAAGGGTGAGTTGAAGCAGCCAACGAAAAATCCTTATTTGAGTAAGGCCAAAGCTAACAAAATTACAGTATTATCCCTACCCAAAAAACATCCATCAAATTTTACATAATTTTCTCCACCAAAAAACAATACATAATTTTCTCCACCAAAAAAACAATCTATTTGATTGCGAGAGCTTACAGAATTCAAATCTGCAAAAATTGTGAGGGAATAAAGGACTTACAAAATTCAAATCCCCAAAATTTGCATTCTTCGTCATAACGTAGCCTGACCCATTCTTCGCCATAGCATAGCTTGACCCATCAGAGCAAAGTAGTCCCCCAACAAAACCCTTGTGTCTTAACAGAAGAGAGCAGACCCACGATTCACCGGAGTCAAGCAAACCCAACAAGTAAAACCAGTCCTTATAAGTCAGCGGATTATAGCATAGCATAGCATATAAAACCCACCAATGAATAAATCCCTTGCGGATTATAGCATAGCATAGCATATAAAACCCACCAATGAATAAAACCCTTGAAGATAAGGGAATGACCATTGCTCAAAGTCATGGATTATGATCCATGGTAATGGTAAATTGAATCCAAAATTCAAATACAAATTCAGTATGGCGTGGGGAGTGGACAAGTTACAACAATGTTTTATTAACTCTCATTTATTCCTTCAACTAACCACACAGCACCATCCTTGCCAGCCCAGTCTCATTGATTCGTTCATCTTCCCTGCCAACCTAGTCTCATTGATTCTTTCATCAAACATTTGTTGAGGTGGAGCATCAAATACGTGTGAATCATCATTACATTACCAACCAACGCAGCTAAGGCTTTGGAAACACAGATAGCATACCCGCGGTAAGGCTTCTATCGGCTTGGATACCCTCTTTCGTGGGGTCGCCTTCTTGGCTTGGATACCCTCATTCATGGGGTCAGCTTCGATCCCTCATAAAATGGACCTGAAATCCCTCAAACCCCCCTACAAATGACACTCGACCAATAGTCGAACCTCATCAAAAATGGGTTGATGCGACACCCTCCATGTCTAGCCATGAGTATAGTGTATACCATAGAGCCTATAGGTACCTACTAATATCTCTGATAGGTATTCGACTTAGTTACACGTCAATATGACAAGTTCTCAATTTTGAAGCAGGTCGCTCTTGACGTGTGGCGTATTATCCACCTGTCAAATACGGATCGGGAGACCAAATATGTGCTTATAACCCAAAAATTTGGCGGCAGCAACATTAAACGCCATGAGTTATAGCACCTTAGAGCATTAAACACACATGTCAAAGTTGCCCATAAAACGTACTTAGAGACGGGGAGATGAGGAATATGTGTAAATTTGAGATGAGGAATACGTGTAAATTTTATGTTTTTTTGGATTTTTTATTATTTTTATTTAATTTTTTTTTCACAAATTGGATTTTTTATTATTTTTATTTAATTTTTTTTACAAATGTCACGTTCAGGCAGGGGAATTTAGTCCCATCCATGGTTTCTACCAATGAAAAATTAGAAATAATCATTTTGGAAATTTTAAATTATTTTTTATGTTTTCAAAAATTCAATTTAATATATAATTTTGTTTGACAATTATGGGAACTTTATACATTTTGAAAAATTTAATTGAAGTCCATGATCTTTGATTGCGAATCGATCGCTATATATCTTGCCAAAGGCAGGTTTAATAAAATGAATTTTAAAAAATAAGTTTTTTTCAATGATAACTAAACAATTTTTAAAACAAGCCTGTGTGGCAGCGTAGTCCCTGCCAATGAGGTTAGAAAGTAAATTGTGGAAAATGGGGTCAAATTGTAAATGACGGAAGTGTTCGGTGCAAAATCTATATCACGGAAATGTTGTGTGCAACATATATATCACAGAACATGGGGCATAAGTAAATGGCGCTTGGCATATAGAGCACCATTTTTTTTTTGAAAGTATATAACAAACTACAAATTTGTTCAGAGTGGAAGAAAAAAATTGGAAATTTAAATGCATTTTTCATATAGAATGGTGAAAGATAAAAATGTATGAAGACATAAATTTAAAAGGAAATAAGAAAACAATTATAAAAGTTTGTTACATACTACTGGAAATTTTGAAATATATAAAAAAATAAAAGTTTGTTACATATAAAAATTTAAATGCATTTGTCATATAGATTGGTGAAAGATAAAAATGTATGAAGACATAAATTTAAAATGAGATAAGAAAACAATTTTATTTGAAATATGTCAAAAAATAAAAGTTTGTTACATACTACTGGAAATTTTCAAATATATAAAAAAATAAAAGTCTGTTACATATAAATGGAAATTTCAATGCGTTTGTCATGTAGACTAGGATTGGGGCTCCCGCGGACCATTAGAGAAATATGGACAAAAATCATGACTGTAGAAAGAAGATAGAGTGCAATACCTGCAAAAAAAAAAAATTGAAAGGTATAAGTGTTTGCCTACACATATCTATTTAAAAAAGTGGAATAACTGGGTTGATAAACAAAGCAGGATGCAATCAGTAGACTTACAGTGAGGGTACATATGAGCCCTTTGGCTATTTGCTTGCGGATGTCGTTTCATTGATGTCGTTGACGACTATCATTTCATTGATGTCGTTGACGACTATCGTTTCATTGATGTCGTCGACGGATGTTGGAATCCTGGCTACTGCCTGTTGCCTTTCGTCGACGGCCTACTTCAATTCCCTTTCGAGTCATTCTTTAATGTAGCTTCTCATTGGGGCGACGTTGATCTCATTTCGGATTTTGATGTTGAAAAGATCGTTTTCTAATTCTTGGAAGTCGATAGAAAGATTAGACAGAGCCTGATAAATTTGTTCCTTCTGTACTGAATAGTTGACTAGTCAGTCTTCGACGTGAGCTTGATCATATTGAAGGATGTTATAAAAATTTTCCAAAGACAAGGCCTCAAACATAGCAACCTGTTTATCGAACTTTCCTAGTTAAGGGAAAGGAGTTTGCGATTAAGTCAGGGTCTTGGCATTTGTTGGTCTTTCTGGTTAAGTTTATTCTTGATAGTCTTGTGAATACTTTATCTTTCTTCGATATGGCTTGTTCACATCACTGAACAATGAGATGCAGGTTCTTCAATTTTTCTTTCCAACATGCATTCAATTGACCAATCCGGTTTTTGGATGGAATATCTTGTTTTCTTCTTTCTGTTTATGTCATATTGTTGACAATGGTGCCAAAAGGAAGGACCGTTTTTAAATAGAATTTTTCATCATCTTTTAACTCCGCCTGCAAATGTTCGAGCAAACTATGTGCCCTGGTTCCAAGGGAAGTGATGGTTTGTGATGTTTTCCACGCCTCAGTAACCAGTTCCATTCTTTTCTTGATATTATTCTCCACATATCCTTTACAGGATGCGAGGAGGGTGGAGGATGTTTTTACGTTCGCTGCAGGGGTTGCAAGCATGGCTATTGCCAAAGGATTGACAAGCAATGGCATAGGAATCAAAGCCTCTTCCAATTCCTTGACCTGGTCCTTAAGTCTGGCACTCTCGTCTTCGATACCTCTAATGGAATCATGAAGTGCATCTCCGCTCGTGTTGTGAATTTGACAGATTTGAGACGATCGCATGTTGGCAAGGTCAACCGCTGAACGAGATTTTCCTTTTTAATTGTTTACATATTTTTTCTCAATTATCAATTTTTTGGACTGGTTATCAAAAACAACGCTCTGGAACACGAAGGATTCATCTTCGTCAAAATTTTCAGTATCAGATATGTCCATTGGATGGCTATGCTAGATGGTGTCTCTGCGTTGATCAAGGTAGCGGAGCATGCTATCCAGATAAGTGTCAAGTTCAATGTTCTCACTCTGAATTTTCGGCTCTTCCGCATGTCCCACATTTTTTTTTCTCTTCTTGTCTACTGGAAGCTTGTGAGAAATATCAATTTTAGAGTGAGGAGGGTCGTTATCTCCTCCTCCATTTGAAGAAATCTAAGTTGCTTTGTTGTTGTGGTGGGCCGTTGGAGCGATGCTCTGGGATGTCATACTTTTTGGAGTGTTATTTGTTGATTGAACACTCTTGTCACTAGGGCCTTTCCCTTGTTGCGTGTACAATTTCATGCAACTTTGCATTGTTTCTAGGTCGTCAGCATCATAGGCAGGAGTGTTGCCGCCACTGTCTCTATTTTCGGGCAAGTGTTTTTTGAAAAAAGAATCGTCGAGGCCAAGTGTTTATAAATGTTGTCGTAAAATATTATAGGGGTTGAACCCTCTTATGCTTCCAGCACATCTCAGGTTGGAGATGCTAGAATGCGCTATAAATTCGTCAATTTTGTTGACATTTTTCAAAACAAACTCCCATACTTTCCAAGGCAGAGGAATGAACTGTTCTTTTCTCTTCTTTTGCAACAGATGCAACTAGTAGTTGTATTTTCGTGCTACTTCTGCAACAAACATTTTCTCTGTAATGTGACATGGAAGGAGAGCAGGTTTTCCGTGGAGCCAAAAATTCTTATGATAGTGTAATTATCCAAATGTTCAAGTGTCCCCTTCTTGTCCAAAAAACTCGTTGCTTGTTCAAATATGCGGGGAGCATCTTCTCCTAACAACAAAACTTTGAAAATAGACATGAAGCCATTAAAAACCTCATAAAAACATTGGGAAGCCTTGTGCTTCCACAAGGCCTGGCACCAGAATGTTACTGGGTCGAATTCCCAGTTGACATTCTTGGACAGAGACAGTTGTGGAAACCGAAAGGAATGCGCTATCGCAAAAACTAAGTAGGACGACACATAAAATTTATTTTCCCTTTTGAAGCTTGACAATTGGGAACAAATTTCATGGGAAATTAACTTGCCCCAATAAAAAATGGCTTGTTTGTTGACTGTGAAATACAAAATATAAAGAGCCATCTGGGAAACAGTTGTTGTGGGCTCCTGTCCCGTTATTCTTGTAAACAACCAACCAATTTCACGAAATGGATTTCTAAATGAACTAACCTGCAAGCTTGTGATATCTTTAGGAACTAGAAGCAGGTTTTCCAATAAATGGGCCAAGAGGTCTAACCCGTTATTATGCTTTGCTAGGAACTGTTTGCAATCTTCTCCTATGAACGTCAATGTTGGCTCCGACAATCTTAACATCTGACGGAAGACCTGAGGTGACAAAGAAACAGAAGAGTGGTCGCGCAGTGGAATCATTCTTTTGTCTGAAATAAATTTATCGGCGCACCAAGAGACCAGGTCCTTACAGTCAAAAACCTCAAGGACACAGCCTGCAAGAGCAATCCCAGAGGTCTAAATTACTTGGTTCTCTGCGACAGAGGTTGAGTAATAAGAATATGCCCTGGACCACTGGAAGTTCTGGTCCTCACGCCCGAAGATGTTCACTGTATCTCCACAGAATTGTTGTAGAGATGATGCCACGGGTTTATGAGAACATTGGTTTTCTCCAGACAATGGTTGAAATGAACAGTTAGAGCCGATAATGTAACTCTCCGCTAAATATTGGTTAAATGCTTATGAATGGGAAAGCTCCTTGAGCCTTTCATTGATTAATGACAATATGTATGGGTGGTGCATGATGAACTGTTCACAGTAAAGCTTACTTATTGCATATTTAGAAATGTGAAGGTGGCAGGTACGACGAAGAGCAATTAAAGATTGGAGGTTTCGTGAACGTGCCAAGGTGACGACGTGCGAACAACATTTCATGATTTTGAAATCAACACTCGGAAGGGATAATATAACCCCCCGCAAATCTTGGTTTAATGTGCATTAATAGGAGATCTCCTTGAGACTTTCGCCCATCATTGACAATCTATACGGTTCCTACATCATGAGCTGTTAGAATTAAATGTCAGTAATTGCATATTTAGAAACAAGATATGTATATATATATATATATATATAAACAATTTTTTTTTCTTTTATTATAGACAAGTGCGAAGGTCCCGAAGATGGGGGAGATAAAGGAAAGAATGGAAAGGTCTGAAAAGTGGTCCGACGGGATTCAAAAAAAGATACGAGGATACTCAGAAGAGGCGAGTGTTCCACGGTCAAATTTTATGTATCGGAATTTTTTACTGCAAAATGTGTAAAACAGAAGGGATCATGATGGGGCAGCTCAGTGGTCGGTTTGTATATTTGCGGAATTCCAGGAAAGTGGCTAAGTATGGAATAGGGAAATGGTTGGGTAGACTCATTCTCGGAAGTGAGGATTGAAGTTTTCGTGAACGAACCAACCCGACGACACGCAAATGACATTCCATGATGTTTGAAATTAGCGCTTGCTAATTGCATGCGTAGAAATAAGATCTTATATATAATTGCTAATTGCTAATTGCAAAGGGGCGTGGGCATAGGAAACAACGATTAGGAACTGAATATTTCTTGAACCTGCCAAACCGACGATCCACCAAAGACATTCGAAGAAATGGCGAAGCATGGAAAGAAGATAGACAAGATTCAAAATGGGGTGACAATAGTTCCACAGAAGACATGAGGACCCGATGGTTAAATTGTATTTCTTGGAAGTTTTCAGTGCAAAATGTATACCACAGAAGAGGTCATGATAGGTAGACCGTAATACAGAAGAGGGTATGATCTGAGTCTGGTTGTAAATTTGTATATCGCGGAAGTGACGGTATTGTTCGCAGGTCATGGAACAATAGAAGTCCAATCTAGAGCCCGCCTACCGAGAATTCACGGTCGGAGAAGTGTCTAGGTATGGAATGGGGAAGCAGTTGGACGGTGTCGCGATATAAGAGCACGAGTGCAAGCATGAACCCGCAAGTCCGTCCACATGCACAACCACACATATTTGAAAAAACAAACAAGTGACGAGAAAGAGAAAGTTCAGGGAAAAGAGAAATGGATATTTGGCCAAGTATAGAAGACGGAAAAGAAGGGCCAATATATTCACATTTGTAACAAATTTTTATATCGCGGAAGTGACGGTATTGTTCGCAGGTCATGGAACAATAGAAGTCCAATCTAGAGCCGCCTACCGGGAATCCGTAGTCAGAGAAGTTTATGGGGATGGAATGGGTAAGCGGTCGGTCAGTGTCATGATATAAGAGCATGAGTGCAAGCATGAACTCGCAAGTTCATCCACGCGCGCAGCTAGACATTTTTGAAAAAATGAATAAGTGGCAAGAAAGATAAAGTTCAAGGAAAAGAGAAACAAATATTTGGCCAAGTATAGAAGACGGAAAAGAAGGGTAAATATATTCACATCTGTAACAGATATCCCATTTTCCTGCCAAGATATATACTTGGAAAGAAGTGCGAAGGTGGCAAGCACAGAAAACAACGACTAGGAATACGATCTGTGAGTTTACATGGTTCTTGGTTGTATGCTTCGTCTATCAATTTGTATATCACGGAACTCCGAGTCATTTTTTTAGCCAGCCAGCCCGCAAGTCCGGTTGTCAATTTGTATAGTGCGGAACTCTGGGTGTTGTTTGTAGGACACAGAACTATAGAGGAAATGCTTTGCCCTTTAATATAGCTTCTGTGACACAAATGTGGTATGGCTTGTTTTAGCACTTTTCCATTTGTAAACAATGGAAATCTTGAGCCCGCCAGCCCTAGAGTCTGTGTGTCAATTTGTATATCGGAGAGCTCCGAATGTTGTTTGGAGGTCATGGAAAAATAAAAGTGCAATGTTGAGCCAGCCAACACGCAAGTCTCCCTGTCAATTTGTATATCGCGGAACTCTGAGTGTTACTTGTAGGACATAGAACAATAGAGGGCCAATTTAGAGAAAGGGAAAGCGCTCGGTGGAAACGCGTGAATCCGCCAAGCTGCACACCAAGGCATTTACGAAAAAAAAAACGATTTAAGTAACCAAGAAGAGAAACTACAGGGAATAAAAGAGTGGGAAAATAGAAAGGCAGAGGGCAGTTTTTGTAAGCGTGAATTGGTTTCAAAGAAGCGCCATTGTTGCAAAACCATCATTTTCTACTAATTGTCAGCAAATGTTTTGTTGAATATTAGATTTTATTGCAACATGTGTGTGTAAGTATGTTCATGATATATTATTCCATGACTGTAACATATTAACTCAAGTATTAAACTTCATTTTCTACTAATTTTCAACAAATGCTTTGTTGAAGATTAGATTTTATTTCAACGTGTGGGTGTGTAATGTCCCTTTCCAAATAGGAGCTCCAGAAGAGGAGGCTTAATGGTCTAAACCACCCTGTTAGACTATAGCCAGGGCCAAAGAGGGGTAAACAGGGTTACTAGAGGTCACTCCAGTCACAGGTGTTATATTCGGAAAGTGACATTGAGCTAACAAGAGTTAACAACATTTTACTAGAGGTCACCCCAGTCACAAATGTTATATTCGGAAAGTGACATTGAGCTAACAAGAGTTAACAACGCTTTTAAGTCATTATGAGCTAAAAATAGAAGTCAACAGTGAATTAGGGTTTCAGCAGTGATTTAGGGTTTCAGCATAATTTAGGGTTTTGGAAAACTATAAAGGAAGGGTCAACGACCTAATTCATCATTAT